>JAUMHM010084295.1:0-12529 GCA_032362435.1 Melikaiella ostensackeni | reverse complement strand
TATTGTAACCCTCTGGTCTTTGTAATGACTAATTAATTTGAATTAATTAATTAAATTCGAGCTTAATGCTATCTAAACCTTAACTAAGGAAGGGTCTCATGTGAGGAAAAGCAAGATTCTTCCTGTGTCGACTAGGTAACGAAGTTGACTTCGACCTACTCTTCAGTGTCCCTTTAATATTACCGCGTAAAATCCAAGAAGGTAGGAAAGGATTACCACATCGTCTAGGGAATGAAGCGGACTTCGGCCTATACTTCAATGATCTTTCTCTATATTGGAATAAATTTTAGATGCGAGAAAAGCAAGAATTTTGTCTTATCAAATCTCTAGTTTTTATTATTTATGGCTCTCTATGCCCCGTGATTATAGGTAATTACTCCTAAATGGTAGATTACAACCAAATTGGGCAATAAATCTTAAGTTTACCCTGCAGGTGTCTACTGCACCTTTGAAAGTGAAATTCGTCTTTCTATTTCCGCTTCTAGCGGTATTTCTGTCTATTCTGTGAGACGTCGAGCTAATACCCAAAGGGTGCTGCCATAGGTGAGCAAAAGAGATAGAAGCTCTGCGGAACTTGTGACCCTTTTTGGATTTCTTTTCCCTTGAAGAATTTAAAGTACAAATATTTGCTTTTACTAAATGGCACCTTATTTCAGAAATGCTGGTTGAAAACTTTCTTGACCAGATCGGGTCTTTAGGCCCGTCTGCTCATAAGTATTCAACAGCTTTAAAGGACTCTTTTTGATTTGTATCACGCCACTCCTTCGTCCAGTTCACAAGACAGAGCTTATTCTATACTTCAGTTGACGTAGACCAAATCGGAGTCTTTAAAATGAGGCGTTTTATTCAATCGTGTCTTTTAACAATTCTATTTCAATGTCGGAGATTCTATCGCAGAAGTATCGAGCTCGCAAGCGTACAACAACTTTTGCCTCCTAGAGCAGGCTCAGAAGGAGCCAGGAAGATCCTGGGACCTTTACGAACTATTCGCAGTGAGAAGAGTATGAGGTAGGTCTAGAGGAAGATGCCTCCAGCCACCCTTAAGGAGTTCTCGCGAGTGTTCGTCGCAGTACGCCTGCAAAGGAACAACTACCCGATTCTGCCCGTGCGTGGCTTTTTATAGGCTTCATACTTCCACTTTCCCTCGCGAAGGTCCAGTGGAAGGTTGAGGAGCCTGCGCTATACTCATTCTCCTGGTGTCGGTGTCCGTTCTTGTCTCGGAATTTCAGTAGAGCATGTTCCGTTTGGAAAGAGTTATGCTATTCAACCGCAGTAATGGAATGTAACAAATTTCTTTTAAATAGTTATTGTAACTAGAAAGATTATTGGCAGTGAAGCGCGCGTTACTAGAAATAAAAATGTCATCAATATAGCTGAAATTGCATTATATAATTCTGTGCTTGCATCTACTGTGCAGTATGGTAGGAAGACCTGAAAGTGGAAGAAACACTGATTGACAAGAGTGAAAGAAATTTTTGAGATGGTTTGGTCAACTTAAGAGAATGAGTGAAGGACGCTAAATGAAACAAGTGTATTGAGGTAAAGTAAATAGCATCGTACCCAGGGGTAGACTGAGGAAAGAATAGTGGGAATGTGTTAGTAAGAAACTGAAGCGAAGAGATATGAAGAGTCATAGAAATACAAGACCCACCGCTAGGCCTATTTCATGTGGGACAATGGAATGCATACCTCAACAGGTATACCGTGGGAGAGCCTCAACTGGAATACATCAATGATAGAAGATTGATGCGTCTCTATTATGAAAGCGCAAAGTTTAAAACTGAACGCGAAAAGGGATGGAGTTTGAGGATGAAGTGCATTACAAAGTATCCTCATATACAGAAATTTTGGGTAAGAGATCTTATCGCTAAGGTTGAGGACATCAGAAATGATCTACTTATGTCAGAAAACCGAGTAATGTATATTAAACGAAAGGTTGATTCGGCGGGGAAAAACGTCGACAATGAATACTAGTTAAAGGAAGCTGTACCACAAGATCGAGCGGCGACCGGTGAAGCAATGCAACATCCTCGTGATATTGATGTTCCTGTGCAACCTCATGATTATCCAGTACCACCACATCCTCCAGACGCAGTAGCAGAGATTCAAGAATTAAGGAGGCGATTGAAATAATGATACTATATAAACAGAGATATAATGCGCTCTTATTTCTTGGCAGAGAAAAGTGAGCAAAGTGTGAGGCGATAACATCATCGTCTCTTCTTGTTTGAGTACAAGCATCTAGCCACAAGAAAAACGGAACAGAATATAGCAGACAAAAAACACTCAATATTTGTTAACAAATTGTTTTCAAGTGTTGTAATATCTTCCGTCAAAATGGAAGTACAACAACGATCTCCTATTGATGTGCTCCCTCTGGAAGGTGTAGATAACAAAGAGCTGATTGCAGCTGAAGGCGTAGGTCCCAGGGATGATTAAGATCGAGTACCAGATTTACCAGGACGACATGTTGACATTGAAATTCGCGTTGATGTGAACAGCGAAATGTAAGAAAAATTGCAGCCCCTTGCAAAGAATTTTAGTCGGGCTTTAATATAGTTCAGAGATGTAGAACCAGGGCAGAGGCAATCCATGCCAAAGATATTCATCACAATGGATCTGCATGCAGTGATAGGGTACCTGTACAACAGAGTTTTGCCTATGCATTTAAACGCAGAACTTACTGCTATATTGCGTTGGCACAATAAGAGTAGTGCAACAAGGCAGCAAAATCGAACCTTTCCGCTAGCTGAAAGAAGGTTCTATCGTGAATTAAGAAACGAGCAAAGTATCCACCAAGACACTGAATTTCCTCAATTAGAAGATATGGCTGACTACTGGCAGGGTGTTTGGGGGAAAGCAAATAGAAGCAGCTCAGGAGCTGCGAGGTTCCAACTGGAGAAACAGAGGGTAAGTAATAACCCTGTAATGCAGCCTACTAACGTCACAGACTCAGTCGTTTCAGTTGTTTTGAAAGAGGCAAATCCGGGCATGGTAAACAATATCGGGTATGTTGGTCCGAAGTTGGATGAGAGGATCTAGGGTAGTGCTTTTGTACCTGTATCGATTTTGTTGTGGAGCAAAGAATTGTTTTTTTTTCACAAGTAACATCGTAATCTGTTGTTAACTATCTTCTCGATGAGCTTGCAGTTCCATATAGGTGAGTTAATTGGATTCGGTCCTGACCTAGGAAACGTAATTTTTATCGGAAAGTGATCACTGTCATGTAGTTCTGTCAAGATATCTCATTGAAGTTTCGGCGCAATTTGTGTCATCATTTGCATATCAAAGTTATCAATATCATACAGTTCTGGAAAGGTACCCCATCAGAGTTTCGGCACAATTTGCATAATCAAAATCGCAGCTGTTGGGTAGGTCGATATTTCATATGAAAGTCGATATGGGTGAGGAGATCTGAACTGCGACTGCTTTTAGATTCGTTTGTAAAGGGATTTCGTTGTAATTAATTGCTCTTTAATGTAGGAGGATACACGTGCGCTTGCGTGACTGAAACGTCCTCGACTGTGACTGTGACGTCCTCGACTTGGAATCCAGGTTGTAGATTAATCCTAAAACATCTTCGGTGTATTCCGTTACTATAGGAGTTAAATTTTGGGCTCCTTCGCAGTTTTCTAGAAGTAATTCAAATTGGTCAAAGTTCATATAAGTTCACATAATATTAATAAACTGTTATCTGTTTAATAAATTGTTATCATAAGGGATGGACCTTTTTTAATAATGGAGACTCATTAACAAAAAGGGGATTTTCCGCGTGTATTTAAAAATAAATGCGAAATATGTACAAGAGTGTGCGAGCTGCCTGCTTTGTCGCTACGGTATTGCGTGTATTGAGTGTATATGGGAAAATCCTCCTTCAGAAATGCCTGCTCTCAGGAACGTAATTTTGGAAGATAGCTAATTTTTTCCCCTGGAGTTCTTCAATTATTTCGTAGGGGGCTGCTGGTGAAACATTTGAAAGAATGACTCTCTTCAATGGGCTGATTGGGGGTCGCATTGCCAAACGCTGATTACCAGGACGTCTTTACTCTTTTTAGTGAGGTATTTTACAAATTCTTTGATGGAGAGGCAAATGCAGATTCTACCATTAGAAATCATAGAAACAAATCTTACGTTTTCACTTTTGACAGGAGTATGGACGGCCTTTACGTATTCTTCTAATTTGATGCCTTCGTAGGCTTTAACAAGTAAACCTTTTTCTTTTTTGGGAAAAATTTCAGTAGTGGCGGATGCATCGTACTTTTCATTAGATGTAGTGGTAAGAGTCATTTTGGGATTGGGACTGGTCAGGTGATCTAGTCGACTTGAGGAAGCAGGTTGCATTTTGTTCGGGTAGTGCAATTGCACTCCTCGGGGGTTTGACCGAATTTGATTCGTTGTGTTAATTTCAATTCATGGACAGACACTTTTAATTTAACTTGGGTTTGAATTGCCAAAATTAACGGAACACTCGAACCATACAAAAGTCTTGACTTCTGGGAAAGATAAAGAACTAGAGCCGATTCAAAAATTGCCAGACTTGGTTAATAAAACCATATGGGAAAAATGCTACTTTTCCGGAGATGGAGGATACCTTTGTGTGGGAAAAATGTATTGGACACTTGGATCTTGCACGGAAGGAAGGATTCACCTCTACTCTTTAATTCTGTACTCGATGTGGTGGTACGTATTTTAAACAAAGAAACTTATTACTCCTGAAAATGTATTCAATTGTGTTCAATTTATGTATTTAAATTTTTCGTAGAATAAGCTCTCCTTTTACCAAACTACATTCCCCTCAATTTCTTTTTGTGGAGCTACAAAAAAATTGTACGAATCGTCAGAGAGGTTCCATCAGAAGCACTGCATTAAGGGTTGCTACAGGACAGGGATTCTTGGAAAGTCAGGGAATTTGAAACTGGTCAGAGAAGGTCGGGGAATGGCAGAGAAATCCTGAAAAAGTCGGACAATTTTTGGTAAACTGAAGTTGTAGTTTATAAAATTCCCCATAACTGTTATCACTATAAGTTTTTAGGTTAAATTTAGAAGCACAAACTTTCGCATTTACAATTTTTTTATTCATGTAGAATTTTTAATATCTGAATCTAAAAGAATTGATTTTTTTACTAGATCACTCTTGAAATCTGGTATACAAGCCTTCGTGAAATCTTTAGATTTATTGAGGAATTTTTTTGAAAACCTTTAAAATCCTTGTGAAATATTTGTGAAATATTTATGCATTTCTTTCAATTATTTAAAATCTTTTTGAAATCTCCTGAAATATGAAATATTTTTAAATATATTAGAATCTTTGAATTCTTCGTGCAATCTTGAAATTTGGTAAACGCTCATATGTCGAGTGGTCAACCTCTCAATATGATTAAAATAATTTCGGGATTTCAAAAAATTTTATATTAATATTACTGAGAATCTTCGAGAAAGAAACAATAATGATTGAAAAGCCCTTCACATTGCATTAATTTATAATTGTAAAGAAATTATTGGTAAATCAGTCTGCAATCAGTAGAATGTTCTGAAATTTAATTTAATTGACTGAACTATTTTTGCAAAAGTAAACCTGAGAAACCTGGAAAATTCATAGAATTCTTAAACCAAACTTGCAGCTCCACTCTAAGAAAAATTTATAACTGTCCGGAAAAATGAAGAAGTGGTCAAGGAAAAGTCATGGAATGTCAAGGAATTTCGTAATTCGGACTTTGTAGCAACCCTGAGCAAAATATATAAATCAAAGAGCGTTTCTATATGAACTAAATTTTTCTTTCGTTATAATATTTAAAATTCAATTCAATTGATTGGACTGTTCTTGCAAAAGTAGACCTGGAAACCTGTAAAATTCATAGAATTTTGTAACCAATCATCTGTAGCAAGCAACCCTGTGTAAAAGATATAAATCAAAGAGTATAAGTAAATGAACTAAATTTTCACTCTGTTATAATATTTTCTTTTATTGTTGTGGAATCTTATTATGTAACATTTTTATTGATTTATTCCTCACGTAACATAGCTCAAAAGTGAAATAAAAACTGACTGAATCGGCAGCTGTAGTTTCAGTTCTCAATTTATCATTGAAAATAATCAACCAAGTCACGTTCAGAAAACTCCAGGCTATATCCGAAACCGCATAATAGTATTCTTCCAATCCCAAAAAGCACCTATATCACTTTTAACTAAATAAATTCCCAATGCCTCCACGTAAAACAGCCAAACAATCTGAAATTAGAAAGAAATCACCTGTGTCACCTTCCGGAAACTCAAGTTTATATCCACAATCCCATAATTGTATTCTGCAACCCACAAAAATCAACCCAGGTTCCTCAACGTGAAAGAGCAATCCTTACACATTCAACGGACGAAATTCCGAGTGCCCACGTGTAAAACAACAAACAATCTTAAAATTGAGAGTCACTTCCAGAAAACTCCAGTTCATATCCACAATCCCATAATAGTATTCTGCATCTCACAAAAATCACTTCTAGATCATTTAGCTAAGGAAATTCCAAGCTTCTCAACGTCAAACAGTCAAAAAACTTAAGCATCTGAAATAATCACCCAAGTCACGTTCATAAAGCTCAATTTTATATCCTCAGCTCCATAATAATTTTCTCCAGACTTACAAAAAAAAACTTCTATCACTTTTAATTGAATATAGTAAATTCCAAGTTTATCCACGTAAAACAGACAAACAATTACAAAATTAAAAATAAACACCCAAGTCATTTTAATAAAATAAAAGCTATATCCGTCACCCTATGATTCATTCAACAACTCCGAAAGAGCGCCCCTGGCACTTTTAACTAAGGAAATTCCAAGTGTCTTCACGTAAAACAGTTAAGCAATTTGAAAATTAGAAGTGGTCAACAAAGACACAGTCAGAAGACTTAAAGATATACCCAGAACCGCATAATAATATTCTACATCCCACTGAACCCACCCTAGCTCTTTTACCTAAGGAAATTCTAAGTGCCTTTACGTATAATAGCCAAACAATTTGACAATTGAAGATAATTACCCAAGACACCTTAAAAAAACACCAGGTTGTATACTTGACCCCACAATAATATTGATCAAGCCCCAGAAACTACCCCTATCACTTTAAATTAAATAAATTCCAAGCGCCTCATCTTAATACAGACAAAAAATTACAAAGAAACTCAAGTCACATTCAGAATACTCAAAGTTGAATCTTCAGCCCCGTAATAATATTCTGCATCCCACGCACCCCGCCTCTATCACTTTTGACTATATAAACTCAAAGTGCCTCCAAGTAAAACAGCCAAACAATTTTATCGAATTGAACGTGCTGATTTATGTAAACCATGGGCATTCAATGTTCATACTAGGACCGCCAACTCCCTGTACGCGACCATCCCCATAACATCGTCGAAGGAGGCGATCGCGCGGTTATTATGTGTGTGCCGGGCGTGCTGGGCGCGGTCACTTGTATCAACCATATGAACCTGAGATTCACCACTGGCCTTTGTCTTCACATTCCAAGCAGTCACGCTGTCAACTTAATTTTGGAAGTACGAACCGCTTTGATTAAGTCGCGATTTCTACATAGTTGTGAAATATTCCTTAACGAAGAACCGCTGTAAATAAATCGTGTACTTTTACCTCAACGTGAAATAGTTAACGAAGTACTTATTTAGTGTTGAACGAAGTCCCTACGGCTGAGACTTTCGGTCAGATTTGCTCCATCACGTCAGGTTTTCAAGAAAATGGCCATATTAAGAGAGGCGCGAATCAGACGTTCTGAAAACTTCTATCAGGGCTCAAATTGAAGGTTGAACCTCGTACTTTAAGGTACCCATTTTGGAAGAGTTACTTCCGTCGTCCATTTCGAGCGGTAACAGGTTTGCACTGAGCGCGCTTACTTACCACGCTGCCCGGATGGTAAAAAGTAGTGAGCTAGAGCGCGCGAGCAGCAAAAACCTGTCTCCGCGCAAGATCGGTGACGAAAATAATTTTTTTTAGATATAATCACCTGAAAGTACAACATTTAATCTTCGATTTTGGGTCACCTAGAAGTTTCTGGAACGTCAGTTACGCATCCCATGCTGTTTTTAAGAAATTTCCGAAAAAGCTAATTTTCTCAAAAACCCGACGTGGTGGAGCAAATTTTACACCAGGTTTGGTTTCAGCGACCTTAATGCCACTTTTTATTCTTTGTGTGCCTGTGTTACTTTGTACATAAATTATTAGCATTTAGCGACACCCGTTCGGTTCTGGTCCCGTTTAACTACTGGTATGGTCAATTTGAGTACGGGATGTTTAGAAGGAGAAGGAATAGGTTTTAGATCAATCTCACAACGTCGCTCCGACACTCGTTGCTTGATCAATCGTTCTAGCAATCAACCCAGGTGAAGAGCTTCGCAAAGCCATTATAACACTGTGGGTGCAAGCACAGAGTTATATATTGCAATGTTAGCTTTATTCGTTACATTTTTACTTCTAGTAATAGCTTGTACACTGCCGATAATCTTTCTACCCTCGTTTATACGTCTGGATATCTCTGCATCAATCTTTCCGTCAGCAGTAAATAAGCTCTCAAGATACACGAACTCATCAACTTGTTCTATCCTCTGTTCGTTTAAGGCAATGTTGCATACTGTTTTCTCACTCCTTCTTCCAAAAACGATAATTTTTGTTTTATTTGCGTTAATCTTGAGATCCATACTCTTCATGCTGGTATACAGTCTGCTCATCATTCTCTGCAAATCATCGGCTGATTCCGCTGTAACAATCTTATCATCTGCAAACGCCAGTCTACGTACTTTCACTGTCCCGAGATCAACACCTTCTTCGTTTACGAGGGCCATTCTTAGACATTTGTTCATGTATATATTGAACATCCAGAGGAGATAACGCAGCCTTACTTAACGCCTTCCTTTATATCAAACCAATTGCTCAATTGTCCATTCACGCTTCCACTCCCTTGACTACCATTGTATATTGCTTTTATTGCTCTTAGAAGCCAACCATTCACTCCATATTCTCTCAGGACCCCTTGTAGATCGGGACGATAATCGCCTTTTTCCAATCATTTGAAACTTCACCATGCATAGCACATATATCCAAAAATTGGCTCAGCTACACAAACAAATATCCGCCACCGCTCTTAAGCATTTCAGTGGTGATGACATCCATACCAGCAGCCTAACCATTCTTTAGTTTCTTAATCACGGATATAATTTCGTCGATATTGATTCTTCTTCCGCTGCCTACAACTGATTTGTCTAACGGATTCTCTTCAATGGGAAGGTTGTTATGCTCCCTAGCTTGACCTCCATGCAATTTCTTGAAAAAATCTCTCATACAGTCTTTCACTTCGTCCGAATCCCATACCATTCCACCGTCAGAATTCTTGATTCCGATTTCCTTAGTGCTAGAACTTGCTTTCCTAATCTTCTTAACCCAATTCCGAAATAATGTTTTATTTTCTTCAAAGTCATTTTCCATTTTTTTTATCTTCTTCCGCTTTGATTTTATCCTTGCTTTCCTTGACTAGTATCTTGGCTTTTCTGTTTTTTATTTCTGTAATCAATAAAATTGGTTATTAGATGAATAAACGGCATTATTGATAACAGTTCTAACCACAATTCATATTCTATTTTTTGATATTTTAGTTGAATTTTTAGATAAATTTAAATTTCTTCCGTGCAAGCCAAATCAAGAGGAATGTTGTCAATCATTGAGGCGACATCTGAAGATATTAAAGAATGAGTAGGAGGTCTCATAAGGTTATTGATTTTTTGTTTTAAATCCCAACTATTTTTCATGAACGACTCAGTGTTTCCTAAAATTGGCTTCAAAGTGTTT
Organism: Melikaiella ostensackeni; assembly: GCA_032362435.1. Taxonomy (NCBI): domain Eukaryota; kingdom Metazoa; phylum Arthropoda; class Insecta; order Hymenoptera; family Cynipidae; genus Melikaiella; species Melikaiella ostensackeni. Next base: position 2,692 of record JAUMHM010084295.1, on the reverse strand, counting down.
GATAAGTATTTTGTTAAATTGTAAGTGGGTAAACAACGGTCGAAGAAAGAAGAAGCAGCTCTGGATCCACTTTGTCTGGGCTTGTTTGTGATTATTATAATACAAGGTCAGTAACGTACTGGTGATAATGAGATACCTTCCTCGTATTTCGAAACAAATATGGTGAAAACTTGAAAAGTGACATGTGCAGTTTGATTAAATTTCAACGACGACTCGTCCTCTTAGAAGAACAACGTACGTTTTCGATTAAATGTCGAAAAGAAGCCCTAACTCAAGCTCATATTCTAAATCATACGAATAAGTTCAAAATTTATCATTTAAACCAGAAGGTCGCATCCAAATTACAAAGCATAATACTAAATACTCAAAGGAAGTAATTAAATTTCGAAATAATCAATGTCATTGACATTGAATGATTGACACAAAAAATCTATGAATTAGGCCATATTTCCAATTAATTAGAATATCGTTTACTTCGACACATTACAGCAGATTCCTTACATTTTTCTTCGATTCTCAAGACAGGGCGTTACAAATTTTAAAATTCAATGTTAAAAATGATTGTGGTAAAAAGATTAAATTGCTAAAAGATAGGATCTATGGCGAAAATGTTAAATTTCGTGAATAAATATATAGGGAAAAGAATATAGGGAAGAAAAATTGAGCCAAATAAAAGCCATCATGCAACTAAACAATTATTATCCATTGCTGTTGACAGGGAATATCATTAAAAAACGTTTTCATGAAATTTACAACACTTCCATTACAGACAAAGGAAAGAGAAATGGTCAGATAATTACAAAAAACTGATTCAAAAGTTACCTTACCATATGTCCAAGGTCTTTCTGAAACACAAGACAACACTTTTGGAAATTTGATTTTTTTTTACTTTGACAATATAACAATTTTTGCAATTTTTACTTTTCAAGCTTTGGCTTGCTTTTTTTCTCATCAGAGGTTTATTAAATTTGTCGCCCTATTATAATCACCCCTTCTCACCACTACAGTGCTCAGCCTACAATATACAAGTCGGTCTTGTATCGTTCGTCCGTGAAGATGGTATCATTAGAAATGTTAACATTTCTTCATTACATATTTAAGCCTCTCAAAAATTTTTGACTACTATATCGTATTTTGATTCAAACTCCTTATAAGTAATTTTCAAAAACTGAATATATTAATTTCAGTCAGGTATGTTGTAAAAAATCTTTTTTTGACGACCTAAAATTTTGTAAACATTTATATTTATTTAAACTTTTCATTTAATTCTAGATTTTATTTAACTCTTAATAAAGACCCGACGTGTGGTTGAAACGTTGAGTAGCCTTTCCAAATGAACGTATTTTTAACATATTTTATTGCCTTTTGATTTGAAGCATTGACCGTAAGACCGAATAAATTTGCTGCAACAATTTTTTGAAAACTAAACAACGGTCGAAGAAACGAGAAATAGCTCTGGATCCACTTTGTCTGGAATTATTATTGATTATTAAAATAATAATTGCATGTTTTTTTCGACAATTCACTTCTGTGTGAACCAGCCTATCCCTCGTCTATTTAGGCCTATCTTTTTTTATCCCTTTGTCCATACTTACCGCCCACGTTTCACAACCTCTTCATTTTTTTCAGCCAACATAACATATCCCTCGTCAATTTTCATGTCTTTCTTTTTATGATAGTAACTTTCTACCTATCATTTTGAATCCTGTCTTTTCTATTTCAGCTCATCCTTGTTTATTCACGACACTTTTCTGTATCATTCTGAATAAACATCTTTTGCCTATTTTTTCAAGTTCACCTTTTTAATTCTGTCTTTCCTAAATTTCCTAGTGTGTAACCTCGTGAATTCATGTCTATCTTTTTCTATCCCTTCGCCAATATAACTCTCCATCTATCTTTCTCAATAACTTATTCTTTTCCAGCCCAACCATTTCTACTTCTCTATTCATGTTTATCTATTTCTGCATTTTTGAGATCATAATCCACCACTTATTTTTCTGAATCCTCTCTTTTTTATTACAGCAGCCTATAAAATAATTTACTTACGTCAATCTTTCTCTATATCTTTCTAATCAAAGGTAGTCTATCCATTTTTTCCAAGTGACACTTTTTCATATCATTTCGTCAATATTTTTCTACATCTGAGTATAATAATTCAAGCCTATCTTTTTCTACGTATATCTTTCAGATTAAATATGGTCGCCCTATCTTATTAATGCCCTGTTATGTAACTCAGTCTATAAAGGTTATTCCTTAGTCTCTTCATGTCTGTCTTTTTTTATCTCTATGTAAATATAAACCTTCGTATATCTTTCTGAATCCCTTTATTCATTTCCAGCACACAGATTATGTATTCTATGTCAAGATATTCCTATTATAATATAAGGCTCATGTACAGTCTCTTCAGGCTCTTCATGTACAGTCAAATTTCAGAATTCAAAAAATGATTTTCTGTATAATCATAACTCAAATTTGATACAAAAATAAATAAATAAAAATGAAGACAAAAACGGATTAAATTTTGAAAAAAATATTCATATTTTTCTCGATTTTTTGTTGAAAAAATTAATTTGGAATATAAAAAAATGTAAGGCAATAAACAAGTTCGATACCTATAGTAAAAAAGGAGATGTTTCGGGTTTCAATCGTGTGCAAAACTACGAATCTTGCCGACGTTTCGTGAACATTGCAG
>JAUMHM010084294.1:0-12529 GCA_032362435.1 Melikaiella ostensackeni | reverse complement strand
ACACCGTTTGAGACACATCACCCGTGCCATTCAGCTTTCGGCACGGTTGTTCACGCCTTAGCTTGGGGGTTTTTCCTTCGGGACCATCCCTGGACAATTATCCGTGACTGCTTATCAACTTTTGTAACCGTATTCAGCAGAAACCCTTGGCACAGGGACCCTCCATCCGCAAATTGAGGACGCATTCGGTGGCTGTTTTGGCGGCGTCGAAGTAAAAAATGTCACTGTTAAAAAAGCGACACGTAAATTTTTAAACAAACTTTAAGATGCAATTACAGTTTCTCAATGAATCCTAGGTGTTTTTTATTAATTTAACTAGATTCTCCGATCATTTTTTAACAAAACACGTTATTTTCACATCTTTATGTTTTAAGTATACAAACGACAGACTTTAAGTGTGAAATGGACACTCTATCACAATGCATATGTATATAATACGTGAATTTTGCATAGTCATTATAAGTTTATGCACAAAAACTATTGCCGATGTAGTTTTTCGTCTCAGATGAACGTATTTCATGCAGGGTGGCTGTTTTAATCGAGTAAAAAAATTCCTGAGTTTTTCCAGGTTCGCAAAAATTTTCCACGGTCATTGAAATTTGAAAATTTGAGCTCTTAAAACTGAACATTTTTTCTTTGGCAGTAATTAAAGTTGAATTGCGAATTGAAGCACTCAAAGAGGAACTCTTTTCAATTGCTATCTTTCAAAATTGAAGCTTATATAATATTGAGTTCAATTCAGTTTCAAATTCTTCAGTTTTGAATATCTGATTCATAAATTCATTTCAAGTGAACAGTCAAATATTGATGAATGTTAAAAAGTTGTTCTTTATTCAATGGAAAAATTTCAAACTGAATGGGTTAAGAATTCAATATTTCAGACTGAAGGAATATTTGAATAGGATTTGAAATTGAATAAAAGTGTTTACGGTACTGCACATGTTTGCGCTCACTAGCACGGCTTCTTGCAGTTGCAAAGCAGTAAAGTAGCTATAATCTGAAATCCCATAAAAAATGGTAAATAGCAAAAAGGACTGGTCAGTATTATGACAGTCGCTTAATTGATTTAACCATGGTCGGACGATTCTGACGTGCCCAGAGGAAGAGAAACCTAACCTCCAAGTCTTGAAACGTCCCATCTTAGCGAGTCTCAAATATGTGTGGTTTTAATCAAACAGATTTAAATTTATTAAAGGTCGTTTTATTTTTTAGCAAAGTTTGCTCTTTTAATATAATCCAACCGAGTCTAGTTTCATTTTGTTCACTTCATGTTCTAGTTCTGATTTTGCTTCTTCCGTTCTGCTTGCCGTTACATCATACTCGTATCCTCCCTCGTAGTCTGAGAAACTGCTGTACATGTCGCTTTCCCTTTGATTTGGGTATCCAGCACCTTAGAGTTAATCTAGTGGGATTCTAGCAACTGCCTACTCTTCTTCTTCAGACATCGTGGTCTTCTTTTTAAAAACTGTTTGGACGTGCCTTTGTGGAGGGTATTCCAAATATTCCTCCTATTCACCAGCTAGTCTCTTCTGGATCCAATCCCAGATGGGCAGCTTTTGATTCATTGCCATTTCGCCATTATTTGAATCTTAATTTTTTAGCTCAAAGTCACTGATATTATATTCTTCTATACTCTTTCCTTTGAGGTTTTTCCATTCGTAAATAGTTGGAGAAAAGTTTTTCTTAATCATAGAGGGGCCTTCATATTGATCGTAAAATTTACCTGCTTTTCTGTCCGCCCTATTTGATAATTTAGTTACTACTTTTAGTCTTCTCCTCAAGTTATAACGGCTAGACGGTTTATCGTTTACCTGATCTAAATTTTTCTGAAGCCCTTCTTTTGTTATTTGCAACTTCCTCAATCTGTCCGTCCATTTATCTGCTTTCTGAAATTCTATAATGCTATCATTTTTTTCGGAGAGACTGCAGGAGTTGTACTTCGAGGCCTACATTTAAGGACGCCGGATTATATTGAATCGATGAGTTCTTACTTGTATTTATCGCGAATTATACGTCATGTATATGCTCTGGTATATTTTTCTGTCGAATTTATCTGAAGATAATATTTCGGCGTATGTCGTACCATATACCAGATTTTTCTGTTGGTTCTCGTGAAATTTATTTATAAATTCGGTTCCGTAATCAGTATGTAGAATCCGCGGTGTTCTCCAGTGCGATATAATTCTTTTATGAAACACCGACTCTATCGTAATTCCGTTAGCATTTCTGATCAGAATTATTTCATCACGTTTTATAAAAATATGTACAATATCTAACAAATATTATTTTTTCTCTATTTAGAGATCAGCAATGATTCCGTATCTGCAGCAATCATGGTTAATGGTTCTTCGAGCTTCCTCTACGGTATATGACTTTGTAGTCATCTTCAAGTAGCTCTAGTGCACATCTAGCTAATTGGCCAGGCACTCTTTTTCTGAGTCCGAGTACCGAGATTCGGCACCATTCAAGGCTCTGCTTGCGTACGCGATGACAGAGGTCGCGGCGTCTATGGTATTAATAAGTGCAGCTCCTAACTCCGTGTTTCTCTCATCTGTTTCAAGTTGGAAGGTTTCTGTAAAGTCTGGGCATGTCAAAATTGGTGCCGATTTTAAAAGGTCTTTAATTTTCTGGAAGACTTCACATTGTTCTAGTCCCCAATCCCTTGTCTGATCTCTCTTCAGCAATCTAATTAACGGTAGTATTGTTTCGGCGAAGTGTGGAATGAATTTTCTGTGCCAACTTGCCATCCAGGGATTGTGAACGTTGTGGTTGGTTTTGAGTTTTTCTCTAATAGTGTTCATAAACAAGTAACCTTTTGAAAATCTAGGCAGAATCTGTAATCGTCACTATTGGGTTTGACTAGTCCGAACAAAAAGGCTCTATAATTTTCTGTTCCAGTTATTTATGTAGGGTTTGATCAATTATTTCCCTAATTCTTAGACTCATGTGATGATAACGCCGCGCTGTTTAATAGGGTCGTAACCTTGCACGTCCGTTTCGTGTTTCGTCAAGTTAATCGCTCCATATTCTTTTTCCTGGTATAATTTAATCATATTTTCTAAAAGTATTTCGAATTTGGTTTGTTGGCTTCCATTAGGCTCAACAATACCTTCGTATGTTTCTGAAGAACAAATATTTTGTTCCTCAACATTCCCTGGTTTATCTATAATGGTATTTAGTATAATCGCTTTATCACTTAAATTGAACCATTCGCTCCTATTCTTTATTCCGATCATCTCGTTTACTTTTTGAGACTCCTTATTATATTTCGAATTAGTCACCTCTATTACTATTATATAACATTTTTTCCCAATTATTTCCCCTATTCTGCTTCCTAATTCTAGGTTTTCCTAATCTACTTGACTTTTGCGTGCTTGTCTCGCCACTAGTATTTGGAGAGGGGATGCTATCTAAGGTTTAAAATTTGTTTTATGCGAGAATGCATATTAAGCTAGAGATATCCTCGTCAGGATTTGTTACAGGATTTTGAGCAGCTTTGGTTTTTGGGTATTGATTGGAATTCATAGCTACAAGGGGTATTTCGCTATCTTTAACTTGAGCGTTGGTTCTTTTAACTCCTCTGTTGCTTTTTAGGTTCATACTACCTGCGCATTTCGGTTTTGAATCTTCATTTCTCTTCTGCTCTTTAATAACTTTTTTTCCTTATTATTCATATATTTACTGTCCTTATCTTCTTCGGCTTCATCTTCAGGTATCCGGAGAGGTGAAAAGATAAGGTGTGCTTTCATATGATCTCGGGTGGGGAGATTGTCTGGTAACCAACAAGCTGATGAATCGTAGTCTAGATTTTCTAATATACTGCTGACATTGATTCTATATCCTCTTTTAAATCTTTTTATTTCTCTAAAAAATTGAGCGTGGCTATCCCCTCTGTCATTTCTAAATTTTATTAACTAGTTGCTTATTAGTTGAAAAGTAGTTTGTATTATCTGCGAGGTTTGGACGGATTGTCTAATACGCGCTTCGTTACTGGCTTTTCTGTCTTCAAGATTGTTTTGTTGCCTTTTTTTTCAAAGGAGCTATGAGCTTGGAATTCGGTTTAGAATTTAATTTCCTGAGATTATTTTTGGGTGTTATATTCAAAAAAAGAATCTATCGCGAATGTTTAATTATCAATTACATTTATTTTTTTCGAATTGATAATTTGAGCCTCTATTGAACATGGTAATCGTAAAGTGGGCAATTCGGTACTATCCCACATTAGTGATTGGTCAGGGATATCGTAAGTCATTCTTCTATTGTTCGGAGTAGTTTGTGCTGTTTTTTGCAGTCCTACTTGTGAAACGTCTGAGTTTCTTCTTGTGAAACCCCTACCTATTCCTATCGACCTGTTGATAACTTTGGGGGCTGCTTCTGTATTTTGGAGTGTGGGTGGCATTAGATTCCTAATAATCGGTCACACTATAACATATAGTATGGTTAGCCATTGTGTTTCTGATTTTCCCTGATCTGAGTTTCATTTAAATCCAAAATGATTTGGATTCTTTCTAATGAGACACCCTTGTAATGAGGCGTTCACTAGTCCTGTGCAATCCGCTGAAACGGCAAAGAAAAGTAATGGTTCTTCAAAAAAAATGTTTATCACAAGCGGATCGTCAATGAAATTCATGTGGAACCAAGAATGCTAGCCTCATCACAGGGCGTGGTAAAAGGTCCCCACGCCTGGCGGGTTTGCACCGCCATATTTATAATTTGAAGTACCTGTAAGTGCTTGCAAAAGGAGGAAGCTAAGCACTAGGACCATTCAGGGTTCGCGGATAAATGAAATGTGAGCTGCAATTTACTATAGCAATTGACAAGCGTTTATTATACATAAAAATAAAGAAATTAGTGAATTAATACAAAATTAATATTACAAAGAAAAAGAATGACACTGAGCGACTGTTTAACCCCAGACCATAATTTCCACGAGCCTAAAAGGAAAGCCGAAGCAGTTAACCAAAACAGAATGCATTCAGAAACTGTGAAGAAAGGTGCAACACAGTAACAAATGCAAAGTTAATAATAATGGTGGTTTATTATCACATACATTGGAGCAAGACCGCCAGGCCATGGCTGGAAAACTGGTAGTCAGATCGGTGGCTCAGCGTCCGAGTCCGTCGTCAGGCTTGGTCCGTTCTCTCACCTGGTTGCTGTGTCGCCCGATCTTGTACTGTTCTCGCTACTCTTAGTCTTCGCGTTGTGCCGCTTTTCCGCGCTCTAAATCTGGAGGAATGATTTCGGGCGCAAGAAAGCGGCACATCGCGAAGACTAAGAGTAGTGAGAACAGTACAAGATCGGTCGTGACAGCAACCAGGACACTGAACGAATCAAGTTTGACGACGGACTCGACCGTCGCCGAATGATTCAAGACTCCTCGGCTAGGCCCGTCCTAATTTGGATACGACGCGGCAACCCTTTAAAGTCAGGGCCGTACCAATTTATCCGGCATGTAACACGTTTGTTACATGGGATTACTATCCGTTTCGAAAAACCATTAAATGTAGTTAAAATATTAGGCCACATACTTTTAACAATAATAAAGTTTATTATGACAGAACCTTATTAAAACAAAACATAAAAAATCAATGAATGTATTGAAGTTGCATCGAAACTCAGCTGACGCTCATTCCGAATAATAATTCAATTTAAAATCTCTCTGTTACGCCGGCACAATCCTCATCATTCCTCATGGATGCGAGATTAATCTAGATTAGTAAAATCAGAAATTACAAAAATTGCGAATACAACGTGGCTCTGTGATAGATGCTTATGCCATTTCAAATATGAGACTTTTTTAGAAAAACATAAATCAAATTGTGAGAATATAAACACACGTGGAGTGATTTTAACAAGCGTGAATGAAAAACTTGTAAAATTTAAATCTTTATGTATAAAGATATGATTCCTTTGTTATCTATGTCGACACAAAGCCGTTATTAGAACCATTTGATGATAACTCACAATTGAATACTAAAGTACATTCAAAGTATGATATATCCCTCTAAGTATTGCATTCTATTCAAATTGTGATTTCAATGACTCGCTCTTTAAATTTTTGAGCCGTAGAGGAAAAGACTGCATTAGGGTTCATGAAAAAATACAAGAAATAGCTAAATTATTGGATTTTCAATTTTTTTTTAATTCGCCCATTGAGAATAAATGAAGGAAACCCCAATTTCCACAAAAGAAAGACTGGAAAGCGTACATTGCAATAAAACGAGTGCAAATTATATGAACTATAGACGAACACAAAATACCTCAATCCGATTTTTAAGCGATTGCGATATGAATCGAATCTCGGATTTTTTCAAATCGATCAGCTGTCCATCGGAAATCAAGTATTCGACATTCAACTTCCCTACATTAGATTGAATTTTTAATTCCGATCCGTCTGAAATCGAACTTTTCCAAATCAACCGAAGGCATTCTACAGACAACAATAAGGCTTTTTCATTTTAAATTTGTAGCTTGGGACGGGTGTACCACAAGAAATTTTGCGTACTTTTTTATGTACAATTTCTAAAGAGCGTCGTCTAAAATTTTGAAACTCCACTCAATTGTGTCAACAAAAATCAGATGATACAGTGAAGAAAATCAGACTCGACTGAAAGATTGAATATTTTATCCATGCTAATATAAATATATTATTAAAAAAAACTTTCTCAGGGTTTCCTAGTGAAACATAATACTAGACCAGCTGACAGATTTCGAAGTAAACAGAAAAGAAGTAACGTGTTTTAAGAAAGAAAAGTACTATGTTAGCTAAAACGAAATATATTCATTTTCAAACTGAGCTTGATACTCTGAATAGAGCTGAAGTTTATTTTGCGTTAAATTTTTTTAAATTTTATTTTCCGTTCGGCCAATCTGCACTACTGCTGAAAAATATCGCGATATGCTTATCAGCAGTTGCTAATGTTGAGCATTTCATTAAAAGATGATTTTACATACATAAAAAAGGATCTGTTTATTCAATTATTCAAACAATATGTTTAAGTCTGTAAGTTACGGCAAAACTGATTATGCCATTCGATTCTACGGAAAAATTGCATAAAACTCATGTGTTGGATCATTTTTTTCTCTACCCTATTTGTAATGTATCATAAATAGATACTGCAGAGAACGTGGCACTATACACTTGTTTATTTATACTCCAAATCAAATTAAGTCGACACAACAATTGTCCAACACATAGAAACAATGTCATTTTTCCGTACAGTCGAATAGCGTGTTCACTTTTCCCGTAAGTCACAGATTTAAACAAATTGTTTGAGCAATTGAAAAATCAGATTCTTTTCTATGAAGATCATCTTTTGCACTGGATGAATGCTTGGCTGTATTACTAAGAATTCTTGCTATCCCAGCTAAAAAGTATTACTGGAATTCGTCCTCCTAAATAGTCAGCTGTGTTGAATAGATTTTCTCGCAAGGAAAATATAGGTACAATACCTAAAAAATTCAACTTTCATGTCTATATTTCTATTGCTAAACAAGAATATGTGTTACGTCCAATCAGGTTCAGCTAGACATTCTATGTGAAGAATACAGCTAAACTTGACATCCTTTCTTGCTGCAGTTTCTGGCTGAAGTTTTTGTAAATTTGTAGCTAGCATACCAATCTACGAGCTTCTAGCTATGATGAAAGATCATATAGGAACCACATCCATAATTATTTTCATATTTATATACTTATTCATGCAAATAAATTAATTAATTTTGATAATAATGTTAAGTTACCTTCAGAACTTCTATCACACAGTGCATATCAGTTACATGATCTCTCGTGGGGACACTTAAGCAGTCATTTTAAATATTTCGATGAAGCTCAATTAAATATAAAACATAATTCTTTTAGAATTATCAATTCATATTTAGGGGTTGCACAGAGTTGCCAAATTTTAGTATTTTCAAATTCGAGTCAAGCACAGTTTTCCAAGTTTTTCTTCTGGACACTAATTTCAATGCCACCCTTCAATAGCCTTGCGGTCTAAAGCCTTCAAAATATTTATGGCTATACTAAGCCTTCTACCTGGGATTGGCATGACAACACGCAAGTAAGAGCAAGCTAACGTTTTCCTCGTGATGGTAGGTATAGATATCGCTTTCTTTCTTATGATGATTGTAAATCTTTGAAATTTTCTACGAAAAAACCACCTGAAGGAAAAAGCTTAAGCAGCTTGACTTTCATTATGATTTCTTTTGCTCTTATTATCAATCTATCTCTTCTATTTTTGCAGTATCTACTCGTATTCGTGATGAGATGAATTTTCGTTTAGTGTAAATTTCAAATAAAAGAATAATATTCATGAATAAGTCTCTGAGAAGTGTCAAAATGGTAATATTCAACATTAAATTATAGGTGCAAGTATAAAGTTTCTAAGGCGTACTTTTTTGGAGATTGATTTTCAATGTGTCATGGAATAGCTTGCAGATGGACATCGATGTCAGATATTATTAAGGGGGTTAAAGGAGAAGTTAAAAAAGTGTATTTTTCCCATGTTAAATTTGTGATAATCCCATGAGAACTAAAAACGCTCTGCGCAATCTCTAACTATTAATTAAAAATCTTTTTAAAAAACTATGCTGTATTGTTTTTATGGTAGGAATGCAATGGTGCATAAACTTTCGAACATTCGAAACTTGACATTTTTGGACCACCCTATTGTACATAGTACCCTTATAATTTACATATGTACACTTCTGTCGGAAATTGTCGGAACGACCAGCGCTACTACTATTAAAAATCAAATATGACTTTGAACCACGATAACTGTCTGCGTCGAGTTTCAGTCACAAATTTTCTGAATCATAGTTGAAGTTGAGATACAAAATCCGCGAAATTCTCGGCGATCACCGCTCTCGCGGCGGACAGCGGTATTCGCCGACTGAAACTTGACGCAGACACGCTTGGATATTTTTAGTCATTTCTTGGAAGCCCCTCAAGAATTTTCAAGTTTTATTGGCTTAAAATAAAGATAAGATTCCAAAGATTGTGTCGCGTGAATTTCAAAATCCGGCTACAACTTTTCCAGGTCATGCTACGAGTTGAAGTCGAAGTACGAAATTCGAGGAATTCTTGCATTTTTTTTAAACTTCCCACGTGATGTATCCTGTTTGAAAAGCTAGAAATAGCCTTACTAGGGCGCATCAGACGCATAATTTCATAAGCCTTATAAATGTTTTCCTAAATCTCTATGTCTTTTCTGACCGAGTTCTCGTGGGTCCAAGTCAGCAGTGATTTTTAATAGTACTCGCGCCGGTCGTACCGACAATTTCCGACAGTAAAGTACAGGTATATTGAGCGAATGAACCTTAAAAAAATCACGAGTTAAGCGAAGAAAAAGATCAAGGAAACAAGTATTTTGTGGACCTACATCTAGAACCGAAACGAGTAACTGTTCTTTCATTGCTGAAATGTGAGCAATATTTTCACGAGATGTGGTACCTCTAGCCCTAAACTGGAAGTTGCTCTTTCCCTCCAAATCTGTGCATTATATCGAAACTTGTATTTTCTGTTGTCTCAAAATATTCAATACCATCGAAAACTGGTCGATCATCGTAGTCATCATCGTACACAGCCACTGAAATAACCAACTTGCCCTCGATATGTCCCTTTTTATCTCTCCTGTGAGATCCATGAATGAAATCCGAAATTATACTATGAGAAGCGGGACTCTCAAAAAAATTAGTTCTAATGAACAAGACATTTTGGCAATTCAAGAAAGCTTCTAAAATTTTTCTTAGTTTTATATACTGCCCTTCAACAGGGCCAGGTAAGACCTTTGAATGGAGATTTCAAATTTCAGGAATTTCTGTAATAACATTAGGCTTAACATTTACATATTTCAACTTAGATTTGACAATCGCGTCCAACACAAAGTTGATGATAGACATTCCGACGTGTCATTGAAAAATTTCTGAACGAGTGAACGAGGGCGACCAAGTTTAGAGTACAACTTAGCTGATAATTGGTATGCATCTGTTTGAACATACTTAGCTAAAAAGTTCAACTATTAGACTCCTTTGAGTAAGCTACTAATTGGGAGGCATATATTTCAACATGCTTACCGCAAGTTCTACTCTCAGTGTCCTTTGAATTCAAAACCACGTCATTATCTGCAGGTATCTTAATCTGAGCATTATCACTCAAAGCAAGATTATTATTTTGTGATTTCTTTTCCAACTAGGCAGAGAATTCCAGCATTAGCCTTAGTACAAAAATTATGGAAAACCTTAAAATGTCTTTTTAGGTGTCGCCAAAAAGAGCACGTTACATAGCAATCAGGTTCAACGCATTTATACACAGCTTTGAACTCATCTAATCTGTGAATAAATTTAAAATGCCTCTGCATTCCGTTAACACTACTATCAACTTGTCACCCTTCAAACACTTCGGCATCTTTAAAGATTTGAGTAAGATCTGTTACGTAAAGAAAAAAAAATTTTAAGGCTAACAAGCATTAGAATTGAAAATCGTTGCAAAAAATGAAGTATCTGCATAGGAAAAATGACGAGGGAATACTAAGAATACTATGGAGCATGACTTAAACTTCTTTGAAAGCCTAGGAGCATGAGCATCATTTTTCTGCTTGTCAAATTTTGTGCCCAGACCGTAAAGCTTCTTCTGAATTAACATTCAAAGGCGATAACTCTCAGTGGAATATTCAGCAAGAGTTGCATGGATTGCCTTAAAACAAACGTCTGCTGCACGAAAAGAAGTTGGTATTAAATACACGGTTGTTCTGTCCAGTACAAAAAAAAAACGGGAATCGATCTCGTCAACTGTTGACCCAAATACCACGCAGAATGGCTAAACACTAAGATTCCAGTATGAAAACTTTTCGTAACGCTTCGAAATGAATATTTCAAGTTTTTCAGAACTCTAAAATTACAGTAGAATGAAAGTAAAATAAATAAATAAAATAAATAAAAAAATAATAAAAAGCAAAAATAAAAAAAAGGAAAACAACTCCTTCCTACAGTTCTACAAGTGGGGATTTCCACAATCTCATTCTTCCCTCCTTCTTGATACGGATCACAATTACCGCTGCATCTAGGTGATGAAGTACAGAATAGTAATCAGTATTTTGGTATTTGTAAAATGATATATTTCTAATCCTATTAAAGTTGTTACCTCATCTTCATTTTTAGAGCTACTCAAACATGTTTTTTCTGTGTATGCCTTACGTTTTTGCTGTGGTAACTTTGAGGAGGCTCGTAGCATTTGAATTATGCACTTGAAAGTGTCTTTCAAATAATTGACAATAGTGTCCCATGGTTCTACGTTATACTTCAGGAAATTAATTTTCTCAATTTTAGCTGAACTATTATTAAAAAAGTTTTTAGGGGGAAGTTGGGTTCAGGACGATAGAAATGAAAGGTGAGTTGTATGTCTTTTTTTTCTAAGGATCTGTAGCGAATATTTCAGAGCAGCGCATTGAATGTTTGAATTATATTCATTTAACTATACAAGGTCAGAGTTATGCATTATTAGATTTGTTTAGTTATGCATGAGTCTGATATCGTATAAGTATGGTGTAGTTTGGAGATCGTTGTTTACCGCTGTTGTCCTTACGCAGCGGCCGAGAACGTTGGAGGTGACATTAATCGCCTCTGGATGTTTTTTCAGAGCTACCGCCTCTTACTCCATGGGGGTTCAGTCGCTAACTACCTGATGATCTCGGAAGTTTCTTGCGATGCGAAAGGTGTTTAATAAAACCGCATTTTGAGCTGCTGCCAGTACCCTACTAAATCCTAGATGTTACAGACATTCAGTACATCTTGCGTACACATTTTCTGTAGCCGAAATCACAATATAAAATGTAAAATATTTTATAAACAATATAAAACGCATGTTTGACATTCCTCCATATTGTCTTTATTTCATGCATTAGCTGGCTATACTTATGGATTTTGGTTGTATAGGTTGCCGGCAAGTTCTGATTTAGTGAGCAAGCAGTGGCGATGATAAAGACTCCTTCGCCATTTTCTCTCACGCATCACGATGTCGGGTCGATTGGCTCAGATATGATGATCCGTCTAGATAGTAACATCTCAGTATAAACTGTAGTTTTCGTTTCCTGAAGCAGGCACTGGGATGTATCTATCTAAGCCATCAATTCTGTTAAGAGTCCTACTATCTGTTTCATAAATCCTGGCCCCTCTACAAATCATTGAATGATTCAATCAAAAATAACCGCTTAAGAAGAGAAAAAACATCTTGTCGATCCTTATTTTATTACGAAGAAGTAAAATTTCATTTGACCTCGATGCGCCCATAAGCTTCGATGCAAATTTGCAAAAAAGGTGAAAAAACGTGGTTAAAAACACCTTTCATAGCTTGGACAACTTTCGACCATCGTGTTTTGTGAAAAAATGCATGAATTCTTTTGCGCAAAATCAAGCAGTTACCTTGAAGTTATATTCATGCGCATATTTTCGAAAAATTCGAAAATATTCATAACTTTGGTGCCGGCAGTAAATAAAAGCGAAGGATGCTAACTCAGCTTCTAATCAAGCTGGAAGG
>JAUMHM010084293.1:0-12530 GCA_032362435.1 Melikaiella ostensackeni | reverse complement strand
TTTTTTTTTTTTATTGTTTGTGTGTGTGTGTGTGTGTGTGTGTGTGTGTGTGTGTGTGTGTGTGTGTGTGTGGCAAATTCGTGTAGGACGTCGATCATGGAATCCGACGGAGATCACTTTTATTAAATCTAATGAATGTTGAGTAATCTATCTCATTCTCACCTGTCTGCATGATTCAATTTATATAAAGTTTACAGTGTGTTTGGTACCTGCGAACCTTTACCGACACGATTGTATCTTTTGATTGGTGGGGTATCTTACACTAATTTAGATATAATGCCTGTAGCTACAACATTATTCTTAATTTTCTTGGACACGCTTTATCCTGGAGCATCCATGCTACTGTTCACTGTTTGAGTTGGAGGGTCAGTGCAACCAAAAATTATTATATTTGTCTTTCTCCATTCTCTTGCTTTTAGTATTTTATAGAGCGAGAGATAATCTTGTTATCTGTATCTTATGAGATTGTGGAAGATGATATCCCCGCTTGTTGATCACGGCTTTCTTAAAGTTCGTTAATTGCTGTTTCCGCAGAATCAAGTCTGGATGACAACTTTGCTACATTTTGGGTAGTGTTCCCGATTGTCGCGTACACTTGATTTATTTCCTCAGTCAGCTCATTTCTTGCTTTAGTCAGCTCATTTTTTCCTTTAGTCAAGTGGTTCGTGATATGATCTTCAATCTCATTAGTGACCTCCTCTTTGATATTCTTGCTCAAGATACCATTGTTATTTTGCAACATAGCCTCGATATTTTCTTTGGCTAACGGAGTTAGCGTCGAAGACTTTGCCTGTGACCCACAGCATTTTGTAAAAAAACCAGTAGGGAGATTTTTACCTTGATTCGTGCAACTAGGGTGGTATAAGATACCACATCTTTTACAGGATGTTTGGAGCTGACTAGAGACAGCACCAAGGTTGAGGCTCATGAGAAGCTGCAGTGTGAGAGCGAAGACCTCCGCTTGCAGATTGAAAACATAAAGGCCAAGTACTAGAGGCTCCTAGGAAAGCAATCAGCTGATGGAGCAACTCCTATAGTGTTATCGTCGAGCGAGAAATGTCAAGCATCAAGACAAGACAAGAGGTGACATACCTGCCGCCTTGAATTTCATGTCTTGGATCTGGCTCGAAAATGTCGAGGCCTTGAAAATCAAGGCCTTGTCTTGGGCTTGTCTCGAGGCTTGAGTTTCAACTAGCAGAACGAAATTCAAGCCTTCAAGACGAGCCCAAGTACAGGCCTCGCTTTTCAAGGCCTTGAACTTTAGCCACCTTGACTTCTCTAGAAATTCAAGGCCTCGAGTTATCTTGCTTTGCTTTTCTCGACCTCTGTCTTGACATTTCTTGTCTTAAACGGCATCACTAAACTCCTAAACCTTAAGAAAAAGGTCCCAAAGGTGCCCCCCTGAAAAAACCTCAGACCCGATCGAAGAGGAGGAAAAAGAGCGAAATGGAGGAAGAGAAAGCTGCTGCTCCCAGCAAATGCGTTCAAATCGCCGAACGTGGCGGTGGCGGAAAGAGCAAAAAGAGGAAGATTCGTGGCGAGACATTTATCATTAAGCCCGCCCCAGGATAGACTTATGTATGCAACTTGAAATATGTGCAATAGCTTAACACTCTAAGTATCGGCAGAAATTGGAATAAATGCAAGACCGATGCAGCAAGAGTCCTTCTAAGCGCGTAGTGCATGCGCAAACGATGATCAACTGATCGTTTTAATTTCATTTATTTATTATAGAACTTACACAGACTTTGAGTTTCTTTTGAAATTTCTTGCTTCTATTTCATTCGATGTGAAAAAAATGTATGAATAAAATGAAAAATCAAGCAGAAGCTAGAAATTTCGAAAAAAAGTTAACGTTTATATAAGTTCCATAAATTAAATTCTCGTACAGTATGCCTAAGCATTAGGATGCACCAGAAAGGACCAATTTAAAAAAAACAGTGTTATTTCCACAAAACTCTGCTTAATAACCTCCCTGCAAAAAATAAAACTTAAGTTTTTCCAAAAACGGCTTGAAATGATCTCGAAATGAGCATGAAATATCACAGTAATGAGAACAGAAAAAACAGGGTGGTGCAAGACCCTTTGGGTTGAGTTCCATCGAAGCCCACCGTGAGACGTCGAAAAGAGAAAGCTCCAGTTGAACAGATTGTTGGTCATTCTTTTTCAACATTTTTCAATCGGATCGAGACTATTACGGTTATGCTCCCATATTTCACATCAAATTGAAAATTTGTAAATCAGCTAGCGAGTGAAACAAATTGAAGGGCCCCGGGGCATAAGGGCGTAAGTGCCGAAACCCGAATTTTATGGGAGACACAAAAAAAACTGTCTAATTTAACGCATTTCATTAAAAAGAAAAATAAGAAATCACTTTTGAGCTATTTTTTAGCTATATTAAACCGCGAAAGGTGCGCTTTAAAAAAGCAACCATTTGCGAGAAAACCTGTATCAAAGAACGGCGCGTTCCAAAAAATGCCGGACCAGGCACGGGAAAAGCTGTATAATTTTTGTATTCTTTTATTTAAAAAAAAAAACAAAATAGTACTTCTGAGCTATTACTTAGCTCTATCAAACCGTAAAGGAATATTCTAAAAGAAGTAACCACTTTCGAAAAACGCCCTTGTCAAAGGTACGGCGTGTCTCGAAAAACAAAAATATTGACACACAAAGAGTTGCATAATTTTTTTATCTTATAATTAAAAAAAAAAACCAGAAAGTACTTTTGAGCTATTACCTAACTCTATTGAATCATAAAAAGAACAGGAGGAAAATAGAAAGCATGTTTTTTTAATCACCGAACATGGGACTTCACCCACTTCTAAATCAAACTGGACCACAAACTTCTACAGTGACAAGAGTAAGGTCAAAACAATTAGTCTGAGCCAATAAAACGCATTTCCGAAATTTTACACTTACGTCCTTAGATCCTTTAATTATATACCAGAGTATGAGATTCTGTAATGCACTTCTATTTTGAACGAATATAAGGCTTATTCGTATAATGGATGTTTAATAAATAATTGAAACATTAAATTTGAAATCGTATTTTCTCATCGGTTTATTGTTTCTGGGTAGAATTCAATTCACTATTGAAATTGAAAGCAATACAAAACTTTGATTTTTGGATGTTACCATCATTCGGAAAAAAAACGTATTACTAATTAGTTCCGTAATGAGACTAATTCAGACAGATACGTGAATTTTAATTCTGACGTTGCTGTGAAAGTAAAAATCTCAGTTATCTACAGTCGTACTGATAGAACCATTAAATCATCTAACCTCAAATTTAGAGATGATGATATATTAAAACAGAATGATTATCCAATCCGATTCATAAATTAATGTATTAAGAGAAGCGCAGAAAAAAAATTTTTGTTTGGTTTTTCTCATTACAAAGACATCACACACACCCTTTGATTTTAGAATACAATATGTCATGTACTGCATTCCTTGTGAAAGTGGTCTGCTCTATATCGGACAGTCTAAAAGGTATATAAAAACTAGGATCAAAGAATATAAAAACGACTGTAATTGAGGGTCCGGATGCAATAAGGGCACATAAAATTTTTTCGTGCGAAAACGAAGTCCCCTGGAGACATTCGAAAAAATTTTCGAATTTTAATTTTTAAAAGATATATATGGATGTGAAATTTGATTGCGCATCTTTTTTTCTCGAACAAGAAGTTGTAACTGTTGAAGTGAAAAACGGATTAAAATCGACTTTTTCAAAAAAGTAAGTTTTTTGGCTTTAATTTTTAAAACTAAAAAAGTTACAACTTTTTGTCTCAAAAAAAAAGAGATGCGCAATCAAATTTTACATCCATATATATCTTTTAAAAATTAAAATTCGAGAATTTTTTCGAAAGCCTCCAGGGGACTTCGTTTTCGCACGAGAAAATTTTATGTGCCCGTATTGCATCCGGACTCTCAATTCAAGAACTTCTTGCACAATAGCGTGTATCCATATAGAAACTTTATTCTCTTGATCTCTCCAGTAGCTTAATGGGTAGAGCACCTGACCGACAATCGGAAGACCTGGGCTCGATTCCCAGCGGAGAGAAAGAATATCTTATTTCACAGATAATTTTTAAAAATAAATTCTCAACTCCACCTAGTCTGGAATGACGTTGAAATTTCTAACTTTGAGGGGTTAACGTTAGATCGATACAGTTGATTTCTGTTTCACGGTGTGGTGAAAAATTCATCTATGATCGGTAGTTATCAACCTCGATGATAATACAGATTCCTTGTAAGAGATTGGACGTCGAATTTTTTAGTAGTATTTATTACACTCTCATTCTATCGACTAAAAATGTTAAAAGAATTATACAAATCGTCTTAGCGTTTCTTAAAAGTTAGCGCCGCCCGTCCATCTTGTCACAGAGATTAAGATGTAGTTCCATGTGACGTCACACTTTCTCTCCGGGATTCACGTGTAACGTAGTGTGTTGGTCCACAATAAATGTTCATATAAATCAACGATGTTAACACGAAATCAGAAGAAGAGAATCTTTTCAAAAATTAATTTTTTAAATGATATTATAGTTTATTATCATGAAATTTTGAACATCTTTTTGAAATAGGTCTATTTTGAAGGTTTGCAATTGAAAATTCTTCAACGTTGAATGTGTATAACTGTACAATTAAAAATTATGCACTTTTAAGTGTTTTTTTGTTTTTGTATTGAATAGTTCAATTTTGTAGATTTACAATTAAAAACTCTTGTATTTTGGAGGCGTTTAAATAAAAATGTTTACATTTTGCTGATTTTGAAGATCAAAAGTAAAGAGTTTTTAATTCTAAATCTACAAATTGAAAAAACTTCAAATACAAGTCATAAAAATTACAGAATTTTAACCATATTTGAGATTTACATTTGAAGATTCATCCATTTGAAATGTTTATATTCTAAAATAATGTAGTTTCTAACGTTTTTTTGGAACACGTAGTTCAATTTTGTAAAAATTACAATGGAAAATTCTTCAAGTTGGAATATTTTCAATTGAAGGCTCTTTAATATTTTATGTGTAAAATAGAAAATGATCGAATTTAATAGATTTGCAGCTGTTAATTCTTCAATATTGTGAACAGTCAAAATGACGGTGTTAATTTATTTGTTATGTTTCTCCATATAAAAAAGTAGCTATGCAGGAACTTCAAGTTACTTCAGTCAGTGACTGTAAGTGTAATAAGTTACTATTTTCAAGAAGTAACTGTACCTGTTTTAGTAAATTTTTCAAAGGAACTTTCCCAACACTGCATATAACTTTAAATTTGAATGATCCTAAATTCAGTTGAAATAGGTTCCACTTTGCTTTTTATAATATTATACAAAAATATTATAGGATAATAATTTCAATTAAATACTAAAAAAATTAATGGAAATTTGAGATACATATATTTTGAATTACATGAGATTTTCCATTCCACAATTATTAATCCAAATGCCACAAATGCAGAATACAAATTTCAAAAAAACTGTTTGACGCAAAAATAAAGCTAGGGTAATAAGTAATAACACCAATATTGGGCTACACTTTAGAAGTGGGTCTCCCCCTCTAACTTCGAATTGAGAATACTGAATAAGAAAATAAATATTATAAACCTGTAAAGCCTGTAAAAAAACATTTTACAAGTCTCGAGCTGAACAGTATCTAAGGAGTTACTATCACTATTTATTATGTAATCGTATAACAAATTCAAATCAATTATAAATTAAAAACAAATGCCTTTTGTCAATCTCATATTAGATTTTCGACAATCAAAGGCCAGTCGATTAAATCGAAAAAAAAAACCGATCCGATGTAGTGCGCGTCGAATATCGAATTTTCGACATTCGACTCACTGGCCAATCGAATCGAAAGAAACGATTCGATGGTAGGACTTATCGAATGTCAGTTTTTCGACATTTGATCGGCGGGTCGATCGAATCGAATTAAACCGATCCGACGGTAACACGTATCGAATGTCGGTTTTTCGACATTCGATCGGGGATTTGATCGAATCGAATAAAACCGATCCGACGGTAGCACGTATCGAATGACGGTTTTTCGACATTCGATCGGGGGGTCGATCGAATCGAATAAAACCGATCTGATGATAGCACGCGTCGAGTTTGGTTTTTCGACATTCAAAGCGCGTCCAATGTCGGTTTGAAATCGAATCGAATTTTTTATTCACACGTCCCAGCAGAATCTTTCTGTAATGCAGCTGATTTCAGTTTTTTACTAATTGAATAAAATTCTTTGATATTTTGTACCGGTTCTCCAATAACATCCATCCTATTACCCAAATTTTTATCAATTTCATTCAAATCCATCCTACTAAAACTCGAAAATTCAGATTATATCACACATTTTTTTTTCTTTATAACTTCCTGCTTCGAAAATCCAGGGATTGTAATCCAATGTTTTCTTTCAAATTCACACAAGCAGTACTTGAAAACAACACTTCAACTTTGTTCCAAATAGTCAAAAGAAATTCTACTAGAAATAGAATCAGCACTTGTTTATTTTTATTAAAAAATGTAATTACTAAGAAAGATTGGAGAACAGGTTTCACAAGAAGTTCTTCACAAAATTTTTCTGAAAAAAGGAGACGAAACTCAACACGTGAGATGCACACTGCTTAAAGACATGCCGTATACTGACATTAAATGTCTGAAGAGAGACATCCCAGAAAATCTCATATTTTTCAAAACGCATTTTAAACCACTTTTAAGAGAGATTGAGAAAGAAGGAGAGAGAAATATTCACAAGTCAAACTCAAACCCTTTGCTGAGCGACACAGTCGTTTTTTTTCGGCTATATCGTCCAACCTCCCTCTTGTAAAAACCCACATTTTCGAAGATTGTCAACAGACTTCATGAAAGTTATTCAGAAAGTGTTAGCCTTTGAATCAAGATTCAGGAAATAGTCCAGTATCTAACATTAAGAAGGTAGAAAGAAGAATTTCCTTATTGAACCTCAGATTTCATGTACGTCCTTCTGGCAAACTTATTTTGTTATTTAAAAGTAACAAGATGACATTTTAATATTATAAACTCAAATGTAGAGCAGATTGAAAGATATCTGAAATAGATACAAAAACAATAAATATCTCAATGGTACATAATAAGATATGCACATATTTTTTATATGGCATCTTCCTCAGAGTACCATTTTTTATAGGTAACGAGGGTATCGTATCTTTTTACCAGATATATGTAAACCTATTGGCAACTTTTTTTCGGATAAGTACCAGGTTTGCGTTTATATTAATTATATCTTGAAAGAACCTGAAAAAATCATAAATTTCTTTCGTCATGGAAAAAAAATGAGAAATGAAGGAAATAGATCATCGTTCCAAGATCAAATTTTGGTTGGTTGATTTAGAAAAAAATCTATTCAGATTATTCCACTTTCCAAAATAGAAAAAGGTAATGATCCAAATTCTTAACACATTTCTAAAAATTACTAACTCACTAAAATTTATGAACTATATTTAATAAAATATATATATATATTTTTTTAATTGAGTTAATCATTAATATCTCAATTGAAAGAAATCTTAAGTATTTATAGGGAGAGACATTAAGCAAAGATTTGTTCCAATATGCAGGGTAGCCTATAAATACTTAAGTTTTCTTTCAATTAACGTATCAATGATTAACTCAATTTACAAAACGATATCTATTTTATTTGAATATAGTTCACAAATTTGAGAAGGTTAGTAATTTTTATAAATGTGTTATGATTTTGAATTATTACCTTTTCCCATTTTGGAAAATGGAATAATCTGAATAGATTGGTTCTTAATCAACCTACAAAATTTGATTTTGGCACTATGATCTATTTCCTTCATTTCTCAATTTTTGTTTACATTAAAAAGAATTTTTTATCATTTTTTCAAGTTCTTTTAAGTTATAATTAATTTAAATGTAAACCTGGTACTTACACAAAAAATAAGACTGCCAGTAGGTTCACATACATCTGATAAAAAAATAAGATACCCTCGTTACGGATAAAATTGGTACGCTGAGTACTCTGAGTACTATAAAAAATAGTACTCTGAGGAAGATCCCATATAAAAATTATGTGCATTTCTTATTATGTACCATTGAGTACTTTACTTATAATTTGACTGAGATTTATGTTGTAATTTTTGAAATTTTACAATTCTTAAAGATATTTCTTGTTTTTGTGTCAATTTTAGATATTTTTCAATCTACTCTATATTTGACTTTATCAAATATTCCATCAATATAATTAAAATGTCATCTTGGTACTCATAAAAAACAAAATAAGTTTGCCAAAAGGAGGTACATAAAATTGACGGTATAATGAATACATTTTGCTTTCTAACTTCTTAATGTAAGATATTGGAGTATTTTCTTAATCTTAATTTTAAAGGCTCAAACTTTCTAAATGACTTCCGTGAAGTATGTTGACAATCTTCAAAATTGTGGGTTTTTACAAGAGAAAGGTTGGACGATATAGCCATAAAAAATGACTGTGTCACCCAGCAAAGGGTCTGAGTTTGGCTCGTAAATATCACACACACACACACACACACACACACACACACACACACAAGTGGTTAAAAATGCATTTCGAAAAATATGACATTTTCTGGGATGTCTCTACACAGACAATCAATGTCAGTATATAGCGTGTCTTAAAGCAGTGTGCATCTCACATGTTGAGTTTCGCCTCCTTTTTTCAAAAAAATTTTGTGAAGAACTTTTTTTGAAAAATGTTTTCCAATCTTCCTAAGTAATTTAATTTTGTAATAAAAACAAAAAATTGGTAATTCTATTTCAAGTTGAATTTCTCTTGACTATTTTGAACAAAGTTGAAGTGTTGTTTTCAAGTAGTGTTTGTGTGAACTTGGAACAAAACATTGGATTCCAATCCTTGGATTTTCGACGTAGGAAGTTATAAAGAAAAAAAATCTTTTTGTTACATAATCTGAATTTTCGAGTTTTGATGGTATGGATTTCAATGAAATTGAAAGAAAATATGGTAATGAGATGGGTGTTATTGGAGGACCGGGGATAGATATCAAAGAATTTTATTCAATTAGTAAAAAACGGAGATTAGCTGCATTACAGAAAGATTTTGATGTTAAAATTTTGTATCATGAGAGAAATAAAAAAAGAGAGAGTTCATGGAAATGCTATTTATAAAGAGAGAAAGTAACAAAGCTATTAATTTAAAAAAAGATCTTACGAGATAGAACAGCATTTGGGATGGAGTCATTAATTGGATACATGACTTTAGTTTTGTGTCTGAATTTTGATTATGTGTGAATCAATTTTCGATTGAAGAATGAAATAACTTGACTTTGGGTTTTATTCGAAATAGTTCGCCTATTTCAAAATGAATTTCAATCAATTAATGAAATATGTACGGAAACAACCATTTCTATCAATTATCTCTGTTTTATTTTCAGGTAATAATGATTTTCTAATTTAACAATTTTTCATTTTTATATCTGTACACAAATTGGAGAAAGTTAGTAATTTTTAGAAATGTGTTATGATTTTGGATTATTACCTTTTTCTATTTTGGAAAATGCAGGTTCGGATTTAGGGTTGTGGGGCCGGTTAAAATGTGGGGGCCCTTTAGCAGTGACAAATAAGTTTTGTTATTTAATCAGTTTCTGTGCATTTTTAAAAATATTTTTATTATAAATTGATAATGTATTTCAATTCGAAACGTCATAGCGAATTTGATTTTTATTTTAAATACTCAGAAAATTAACGTGCGAAAACTACTCATTTCCAACTCATAATAAAAATGTATTACGCAAACTTTTCTTTCCTACATTTTCGATTAGTAAAAGTTGAAATAATATCCTTGAAATTAAGTTCACGAAGTATATTTCTTTCCGAACTCAAAAGTACTAAATGAACCAGACGATCTTCATTCATACTTGTACGGAGTCGATTTTTGATCAGTTTCATTTTTGAAAATGACCTTTCGCTAGAGCAATTAGTTACCATCATTGATAGATACAAGCGAAGAAGAATTTCGGCATTTACAAACGTAGAATTGAGACCATTATTCATAATGAGGCGATACAAAAATATCTCCATCGGTTTATTCTCTTTTTTTTTCATGCAAACTTGTTAATTTCTTCAATTGTTTAAGCTCGTATTCCAAAGTAGCTTCCAAATCCCGGGGGTACGTCTCCACAAGATGTTTCGAGTTTTGCTCGATTTCTTCAGATTTCAGACTGAAAAAATCAGCCATGAAATCAAATCGTGCAGCAACAAACTGGTATGACGAAATTTTTTCATCAAGCGCAGTCATCAAGCTATCAATCACTGGAAGAAAAGCTTCTATACGAAATTTGTCTCTTGCTGAACGTGATGTGGTCGCTGGCTTGGAGCCGATGGGTTGCAAACGTACATTCGCTGATATGACACGACGAGATTCGTACTCGCAAGTCCTGGAGGAAGTTTGTGCTGCTTCTTCGTACGACTCGAAAGCATTTCTTTTGGATTCCACAAAATATCGTAAAGGTTTCAAACAATCAACTGCAACCTTCAGTGTGATCGTGGAACTTTGTAAATAGTTGCTACTCGAATCAAATCTTTCCAGAATCTCATGCTAGAATACGATGTATATAGCTGTTTCAAGGCGACTCATTTTCTCCAAAAGACAACGAACTCGATTTCTTACGACTTCTTTTTGTTCAACGTTATCTTGAATCGAGATCAACGCTTCTGTAATGAGAACGTACCCAATTTTCACGACTTTTGAAGCGTCGGCTTGATATTATTATTATATACCAGCGAGTATCACTTAATTTTTTAAGACTGTGAGGTACTTTTGAAGCTGATAGTTTCTCGCCTAAAATTTTATATCGCGCTGTTGAACCCGTAAAAAACACGAAAATCTCTTCAATAAAATCGAAGAAAAAGACGCCATCGGAGCATGCACTGGCTGCTGTTTTTCCTACCAAATTCAGTAAGTGCTTGCAACATGGATTGTAGGATGCATTGCTGTTTACTTCGAGTATACGTGCTTGCATTCCGTTGTACTTGCCACTCATATTTGGCGCGGTGTACTCTGACTGGCCACGGCAATCTTGTATATCAATACCATGCTCTTGCAGAAACTGAAGGAGAGCCTCTGCCATTTCTTTTCCCGTGTGGCCACTATTCGGGAGAAAAGTCAAAAAACGTTCAACCGGCTCGAATCCTTCAACGTATCTGATGGTTACTGACAGTTGATCAATGTGCACTTCAACGGCCGTAGAATCAACACAATCAGAGTAGTATTTAGCCTTTTTTACACGTGCAATTATTTCTGCTTGTACTTTATCGCCCATCAAAGCGGTGAGCTGAATATCTCATCAGAGCCACGAAAAGCTAAGTCACGTTCTGCAAGAAATTTGATGGCGCTGATAACTTCTTAATACTTCGCTCCAATACTGGACTCTTTCTGTTATCTGCAAAATTATTTACATTTTACGTGTGTGCCCTTCAACGTGAACTGTTAAAAAAAATTTCTCCCATTTTGAAACTGCAAAGCAGTAATCTATTCAAGATTTGAAAACATTTGTCGTCTCAAAATAATAAATTAAAAATTAGAATGTAAGTAATTTATTACATTAAACTAAATGCTATAATCGATCAGGTTTTTAACTAAGTCATTCATGATCATAAATACATTATCAAGTATTTACACAAAATTTTGAAAAGTTGAATCATAACATATGAAAAATAAAAATAGAAAATAAATAATAATGATAAATGATAATAATAAAAACCTGATTTTGTAGCGCTCGAACGAAACAAGTCAAGTTTTTCAACCGAATTGCACATGCTAAAATTGAATCAACATGATTCTTTGACTTTTCGTGTTCAGTCACACGTTCTGATGCATGTTTCCAGTCACTGAATCCACTTCAAATAAATAGATTATCACGTTCTTCTGCTAATAGTTTGCAAACATAGCAGTCAAGTTTGCCAGTAGACGGTGAGAAGCAAAGCCAAAAACGATCGACTGTTTCATTGTTTGGGAGCGTTCGATGGAAGAGTTTTGCACTGCATTTTTGGTCCACGTATCCATCTTCTCGTGTTTGAGGTACAGAAAATTCTGCCAGATCTTTTTCATCACAATGTCGCAGTTCAGTCGATCCCTGTTTGATCCAAAAATTTATTTCGGCTTCTATAAGCGACCTCGTCCAGAGCCTAACATCGTTTATAAAATTGTTATTTTTCTCATCTTGTTCTGTATCTAAAGTTTCAATAACACTTTCATTATTGCTCAGTTTTCGTTGCAAAGCTGAATCTGTGGACGCTTTTTTCGCATGTTGCAATGATTTCGCAGCAGTGTCTAAATTCGTCGCAAGGTTTTCATCTGCATCTGCTGCATTTGACGAGGTCGTGACTGTAAAGAACCTACTCAGTTACGGTGTTTTTGCCAAGATTTCTTCATGATTTTTTTTTTTTTTTTCGGCAGCTAATTTTCTTTTTTTAGCTCCACTCTGGTAAGTCCGTGAATATTTTTTTATTTCATCCAAAATTCTCTATT
>JAUMHM010084292.1:0-10001 GCA_032362435.1 Melikaiella ostensackeni | reverse complement strand
GGAAGAGAACTCAAAAATATTAATAAAAGTCATGTAAAATTTAGTTTATTGTCAATGAGTGAATGGACTTAAACTGGAAACTTAATAAAACTTAATAAAAAGTAATTACATTAATAACAATAATCGAACAGTACAAAAAAAGAAAGTCGATGTGATTTAAAATTGGTGGAATACACATTTTGTAGACACGTAGTTTAGAATTTTTTTTCTCTTGAAAGGTACAATAAGACTTGGAAGTTTTCACAAGTGAACAATATAATAATTGTAATATCCTAGTTCTAGTCCTATTAGTTCTTATAGTTCTTGACTGATTTTATAAGATTTTTGATTGCACGTGAATTTGATGCGCTTTTTGTTGTGCTTTTCTGTGTTCAGGCAGAAGAAGAGTTGGTAATGTTCGAAAAATTATTCCAAATAAGCGGCCTTTGAAAAATTCAGCAGGTGGACGACGTGAAAGTCGTGTTAAATTAATGGAATATTTAAAAAGAATGATTAAAGGGTATTGTGTATCAATCCCACATCGCAGTTCACGTTACAAATGAAATTCCAGTAATTTCAAATATTTTAAAAATCCTTCATTAAATCTTACAGAACTTCACAAATCGTTCGGAGAATATTATTCAGAAAAACAGGGGCTAAATTCACGTTAAGTAAAACTGTTTATAGTAATAATAAAATAGTGATAAATAGCAACGTCCCTGAAATCATGAGCACGCAGCCGGAAAGAGAAATTCATTAACAGCTGAAAAAATAATTTGTTTATCACATTTTTTTATGTTATAAATTATTATTAATATCCGGTAGGTCGTAATTAAACATTGCTTCTACATCTACTACGATAATTGTTTGGAATTAAATAAATGAGTTCCGATAATCCTCATGAGAGCATTTTTGCTTATTAATTTGCTTATAACAAATAAATCATTTTTTATATTTGCTCATTAACGAGTTTCTCGGCATATGCTTCACTTAAATCAATTCTATACAGAAACAAAAAAGTGTTCAGTTTGCTTGCTAGTCTAAACACTTTCTTTTGTAGATAAATATCTTAGAGTAAACACTAAACTAGCCGAATAGCGAATGCAGCTAATATTGTTTCATTATTGGTAGTACACTGGAACCTCGATTTAGAGACGGTCTCGGGTATGGCCTGCCATAGCCGTGACGCCCTTCCAAGAATTTCTATGACATAAATAGTCAGGGCCGTATAAACCATTTCCAGTAGGAATACATAATATTAATTAACTGTATTTTGTACAAATGTATATTTTTGTTATCATAAAGGATTGACCTTTTTTAATAATGAAGCCTAATTAATGAAAAGAGAATTTTCCGCGTGTAAACATAAATGCGAAATATGTACGCAAGTGTTCGACCTGCCCGCTTTGTGACTACGGAACTGCTCAACTTCGCTGCGCTCACAGCGCCTCTCTCTCTACTCTTGGACCCCCTCATCCGTGTATTTATTACAAAATATTGGAATATGAATATTATGTATTATTATTAGACTAAGTGCAATATTAAATAAACATTATAACAATAAATATGATAATAGTCGAAAAATATAATAATAATAAATATGACGTTTAGAAATTTCATGTCTTACATTATCTTTACTTTTCCCTGTAAGTAGTAACATACTTTCTGTTCAGCCTTTCAATTCCCTCCCTTTACTAAATCCTGTCTTCACCACTGGGGGAGACACTGGAGTACAGACAAGGGCATCAAATGCATGAGACTAAACTTTATTTTTTAAATATGTTCGTAAAAAAATTTCCCACTATAATAACATATTCCACTGATCTGCACCAGTTCTTCACTCGGTGTATGTTTTGAAATTTTTTTTTTTTTGGTTATTCTGAAGGTTCGAAAAAAAATAAATAGCCAAGAAAAAATCCCCCCGAAAAGATGGAAAAAGTTACACTGCATCGAAAAATCTACATCATCTCGGGGAGGTCGTGTAGAAAAGCTGGCACTGATCAGGTGTGTTAGTAATGTTTTTGGCTCTTTTAAAATTAACTTTTTGGGTTTTTTTTCGGGTTTAAGAAAAACAAAAATAATTTTTTTTAATTCTTACACCGAGTGAAGAGTTAGTGTAACCAGTGAAATATGATATAAGTATGTTTGAAAGTAAGCCTCTACTTTTCAAAAACTATTTAATGAAATAATAAAATTGATATACACTCATACCCCGTTAGTGTGCCCCGCCCACCTTTGTGTGCCGGCTTCTCGGTCGTTCACGCTTGAATGCCTCTGTCTCCCCCCCCCCCCTGAGCGTCCCTTGACGGCCTATACTCAAGGTCTTCGCTCGTTCGGTCAGCGGCGTATCAGAAGTTATTCATATTGCGACTCTCTGCGCATATACTATTGTATGTGCCGGGTTCCGAGATTATATGTGCGATCCTGAGTGTTTACTGACTCGTCGCTATAAATCCGGTTGAAAGTAGATTTTAATAGCCTCCTATACTGTGCCGACCAGACCCGAGGGAGGCAAACTAACGGGGTATGAGTGTAAAAAAACACTAGCGATTCTTCATTCCATGAATTAAGTGTTGAGAAATTAAAACTTATTTCCAAATAAAATTATAGTGAGAAATATTTTTTACAAAGATAATTGAAAAAATAAATTTTAGCCCAATTCATTTGATACCTTACTTGTACGGCAGTGTCTCCGCCATATTGGAGTGTCTCCGCCATATTGGAGTGAGTCATTTTACTGAAACAGATTTTAGGCTTATGTCACCAAATCTCACTCTCGCACATTTTCCGCCTGCGCATGAGGAAAATGAAAGAAAATGTGTGAGAGTGAGATAAACCTATAGTAACGTAACATGCTAGAGTGAGACGAAGATATCTTTTCCGTTTGCATGCAACGAAGCCTACATCAACCGCCGTATCTTACGTATCCTCTACCGGTGCTCTGATACCTCACCCTGCTACCGCACCTTACCAAAGACAATCTCTCTCACCCTGACCTTCTTTCGTTCTGCCCTGTACCAACCTGTAAGTTATCAAACATTATCTTTGCTTTTACTTTGTTCATAGCATCGACATATAGATATGGACCACGCTATAGGGAAAAGTGTAATAGAGCGTCAGAGAGAGAATTTGTCGTTGGGGGTCATTTTGTCTCTTTCTAGTCGAAGCCGATTAATTGAGAACATTTTCAGTGGCTGGAGCCTACTGGAAGATCAGGTCTGTGCCTAGTATATACGAATACCCCATCATATGCACATGCTGTAAGCTTGGCTTGGCATGTGTTCCGTGGAGCCATGTGAATGGTTTGAAAAAATTAATTTATTATAATTGTTGTTGTTTTATTTTTAATGTGGGCGAGGGTTGAGAGGAGGGACCCCCCTGGCGCTCAGGCTGTAAAGCCCATTGTGCCACACCAATATTTATTCTCAAGGCAGTGCACCGAACCCGGGTACTTTCACCGATTTTTGATCTCGGTGCATTCGTTGTTTCTAAGGTTCTGAAAATAAACCTCTCGGGTGCCAGGCATACTCCATGGCATAGTGAAAGACGCCAGACTGGGTCGACTCCCGTGGGGGCGTTTGACTACGGATACTGTCTAGTAGAGCCATCTAACAGGAGGTCGATAACCAAAATTGTATTGTGTTGGGGCTTGTATGCGTACATATTATTTGAATGCGTTGTATGAGTTTAAAATTACAGAAAATGAACGAATTAATGCAAACTTATACAAATTTAACACAAAAAATGTAGTAAATAATATTTGATGAATGATTTTTCGGGGTAAATTTGTACCATTCTGCATTAATTTTCTATTACATGAACAAATGCAAAACACATGCAATTGGCGTTGCCTTGTGGCTGGCAATGGGCAAAATTTGATAAATTAATGCAGAATTATACAAATTTAATACGAAAAATGTGGAAGTAATGTTTTCTGCAACATTTTTCGGGATAAATGTGTTCAATTCTGTATTAATTCTCCAGTAGATAAAGAAATGCAGAACACTTCAACTTCACGATAACATGCAGCCCATAACCCCACAAGGCATTGAAATGGCGATTACAGAAATATTTTAGCATCTTTCCCACACCTTCGACTCTACAGTAGAGCCATCCAAAGGGAGGTGGAAAACCACAAAAGTATCCGTAGTCAGGGACCATCCATAAATTACGTAATTCATGGAGGAAGGGGGGAGAAGGTCTAGCCGAGTGTTACACAATGGCGAAAAACTACAGGGAAAAGTCGGAAAAAGCGTTACATTGGGGGGGGAGTCAAAATTGTCGGAAAATTGCCTTACGTAATTTATGGATGGCCCCTCAAACGCGTTTCTTTTTTCCGGTAACAGGAACGCGTTACTTTTTTACGATGTAACGGTAACGCGTTACATATTTTTAGAAAGTAACGATAACGTTAACGCGTTACTTGCGACTGGTAACGTGTCAAACACTGTCATTCCTCAATTGGAACAGGTTTTTTTTTGGTTAAGTTTGTGCTTTTAAATATTTTCCGAAGATAACGTCTATTGAGACCCATGCGCTGTTTGAAACGCTAAAAAAATATTTTTTGTTTATTATAAATAATGTATATTCTTTATTCACAGAATAGTGATTTAATTATTTTCAGTTCTGCTCAGAATTATTAATTTGGGTCTAATGGATAAATCTGTGAGTTGAAAAGCCATTATTTATAATAAACAAAAAAATATTTTTTAGCGTTTTAAACCGCGCGCGAAATGCATCCAATCAGATGCCATGCGCAGTACCGTGTGGAGCTCGCTCGCATGTATTACACGTAGAAAACGTAGAGAATTTCCAAATTCTGAGTTTTTTTACATGTTATCCATGGTAAAATAGATGTAGAAAACCATGTACACGGTAAGATCAAATTCATACCAGTCACTGATATGAATTTGACCTTACGGTATTACGTCAGGTAATATACGTACCTGCCCGTGTTTGCTAACCCTGCTCCAGGGTTGTGGACGTAATATACCTTAAGTAAATTACGTGAGGTTTCTGGCGCGATTTACGTCCCGAGTTCATTACAAAATCTGATATACACTCAACTCTGGATTTATGTCGGGTTTCGGGTATGGCCTGCGATGACCGTGAGGCTTTTCCAATAATTTCTATATCGTAAACAGTCAGGGCCTTCTTAACCATTTCCAGTAGAAAGACATAATATTAATTAAGTGTATTTTGTACAATTTTTTAATTATGAAGACTAATTAATAAAAAGAGAATTTTCCGCGTATAATTAAAAATAAATGCGAAATATGCACGCAAGTGTTTGAACTACCCGCTTTGCGCCTACGGAACTGCTTAATTTTGCTGCGCTCACTGTGCCTCTCTTTCTCTCCTTTGGACCCCCTCATCAGCGAATGCGAGCTAGCTGAAATTCTAGGAAGGACTTGAATCTAGATGACTTAAATTTAGAGTAAAGTGTACATAAATTTCTGCAGCAATATGGCGACTAGACATGCGCAAATCTATTTCTAGCTGGAATATAACCTTTAATCCTAAAAAACCGAGCCACCGTCTCTCATTACGCTTATTACATGTGTTTCACGTAAAATACATCTTTAACGTATTATACGTCAAAAACCTCAAGTGACGCGTCACTTCACCACCCGGCTCGGCTCCCCACGCTAACCTTACAGTCATAAACTAATATCACAGCCCACCCAAATCAGTCTCAATTCCCAACCCGGAAAGAGTGAAAACAGTTGTTTAATTGAGGCGCCGGATGAAATAACATGTTATAGATTGTCGGACTCTTTTTCAGGTAGTCCCTTATACCTTAAAGAGAAAACTTTTTCATTTGAATTTTTTGCAATCTGATTTTAATGGGAAATAGCTAGCCGGCGTTATGGTGGCAAAAAACTGAATTTTTTGGTTCAATTTGAAATTTAGCCTCCACAATGCTCAACCCATATAGATGTTTCTTTTTGTAAAAAAAAGATAATCAACTTTCGAATAAAATCTTCGAGTAGCACACAGTCAAATTAGAATTTCTGCTATAATAAAATGCTATGTATACTCCATTTTTGTTTATTTTGGTTTCTATGGAGTTCCTCATGAAGTCCTACAATCCTCCGGTCTGCTAGGAAATTTTATTGTTAACAAAAAACGAAAATATGTTACATTTTTTCCAGGCGTTTGTGTGGATTGTTGCTTCCGGTGAAGATGAGCCATCATCGAACCCTTTGTGAAATAGTTTAAGAGTTATGAATTTGTTAATTAATGATACGGTTTTTTTTACGTCTTAGCTATAATGAATTTTCGTTGTTATAAAAAAAATGGTGATCTAATCTTGCCTATTAAGTCCTTAAATTGTATGGTAGAAAGTATTGGAAAACATTTTTTTTTGTACTGAAAATCCAAAATTGGTGTTGGGTGGGGGAAAACTTTTTTAAAAATAGCAATATTAGAAAAAAAAATTTGCTGTTATTATTATTTAGTATTATCATTTTTTGTATATGCTGAATTGCCTAAGCCTAAGGCATAACGATCCATCCCAAAAAAGTGTTATCAAAATTTTGTTTTAATTTTTAACTACAAATTGTTATAAACATTATTAAAAGTGTTTATAAACAATATAACAATTAAAATTTGAAAAAACTGTAATATGTGCGAAACTAAAGGCTGGAATATCAGCTACAAAACGGAACTAAGTACAATAAAAAAATTTTATGTGTTTTTTTTTATTTATTGATAGCTGCCGGAGTTCCGTGAGTCGAGCATGCGCACAGTGGTTCAGGAATGGTTTTCGCAAAAAAATCAAGCTGCAGGTCGCAATTCTGAACAGACTTACTTTTTTTTTAAATTACTCAGTATAAAATTCCTAACAAGCGTAAGGTTGACGATCTTTGATTTTGTTTATGCAAAAAATATTATATCAATAAAGAAGTCGAAAAAAAAATTCGAGTATTATATTTTTAGCGGATTGAAAACAATGTAAATGTACTTAGAATTGTTAAAAATTCATTAATAAATACTAATTTAATGTAAATTATTGGTTTGATAATTAAAATGACCATTGTTAGAAATATTTATAAACAAATGTGCAGATTTTTTTTCAGAGTTAATTATTTAAAAAGATGAAAATCAAACGGGGTTAAAGCTTTATGATATTTTTTCCAAAATAATTGTAAAAAATCAATATTTATATTTTTTATAAACAAATTTTGTTCATGAACCTCAAGATCATCATTTTCGCTCGCAAAAACTTCACGACTAATAATAATATAAGATTATTTACGATTACCGAATTCCACAGGGTTAATAGTTCGTACTTTTAGTTATTAATTGTTATTGTTAAAAACAAAATACATTTACAATAACCATTAATATACAGTCTCGTGAGAACAAAATAATTTTTGTCAATCACTTATTGCAATAGATGTGTCTACATATGTGCTAGGTACTCGAACATTGTAAAACATTATTCATAATCGCTATAAATAAATATGCATAAACGTTAGTACAGTTCAGTCCCTTTGGACTTGATTTACTAATGGAGCTTTGACAGAACTTCTGGTCTGTCCACATGTAAGCAGAATTCACTTGCTAGAAATTCAAATACCTAATGTTTATTCATAATTATTTATAATAATTGTGAATAATTTTTCACAATGTTCGTGTACCTGGCACTTATGTAAGCATATCTATTGCAATAAGTAATTGACAAAAAATTTTTTTTTTTTCAGAAGACTATATTAATGATCCCTGTAAAATTTTTAAATCGTAAATAAGATTATAATTATATTAATAATATGAAAAAAGTCAAATCTGCGCATTTGTTTATGAATTATGAGTATCTTTATTAATAATAATTTTGATACTATGGACGATTTACTTTAAGGTCTTAATAAGAAAAATTAGACCACATTTTTTACAATAATGAAAATTTATTACAGCGTAGACGTAATGAAGGAAACCATATTGTTAATTAACAATTTCGTAACTTTTAATCTATTAGTCACAGAGTGTTCAATAACGGCTAATTTGAACCTTATTATATTCTCAATAAATCATTTCATAAATATTTTTCTGTTTTTCTCACTGAAAGCAGCAATCCACTCAAATGTCTTGAAAAATGTAACATATTTTCATTTTTTATTAAATAAAAAAATTAATTGTATAACGAAAGGAATGACGATTTTTCCAATTCGACCTTCTAGCTCCTTCTAAATGATTCGAATTTCTTCGCAATTGCCGACACTTGATAAAGTGATATTAGTTGGATATAATTTTTTATTATGCAACAAACAACAAATTACTTATTAACATTTAATTGGTTATAAGTGGATTCCTTCACAAGTTTCAGTATTTTTACTTTTTGAAAATTGCAAGCAATTTGTTTAAAAATGATATAATAAAAAAACTTTCTGTTAGATAAATCACTGTTAATATTATGTACAAATGCTCATTTCGGGCATTTTTTGACAACAAAATTTGTTTTTTTTTTTTCAATGATAGTACTTCTAATTGGTTAACCCGTCATAATTTGAACATTGGACATAATAGGCCAATAAATCTCATGATTACCTATCATAAGGATAAAAAAATTGAAAATCGAATGAAAATTGCAGTTGTTTAGAAAAATTATGTACATGAACATTATTCAGTGGCTTGCTTGAGACACTATGTGTTTTTCTGAACCCAGTACTTATAATTATTCTCATTGTTGTAGCACTCATGTAGCTATAAAAGTTTACTCTGTTGTATTCATCAATGGCTTGGGAGACGATTTTTTATAAAAATCGGAATTATAAGTAATGGGATCAGAAAAAAAATGTCTCAAGGAAGTGTTCAAAATTATTCATGTTAATTTTTTTTTTGAACAACCGCATTTTGTGTTTGTTTATATAAATTATAAAATTTATAAAACGCAAAATTCCATAATAATACATAGTGTCTAACAATAATTATTCAACGACACAATTTTTCCATAATAATTACTTTGATATAAATATCGGCATACTTTCGTTGTTTCTATTTATTTTAAAAATCGATTAAGAATTGTACGCTAAATCTTAATTTGAACCCCTCTATCTATAATATGTTATTCGATCCGGCACCTCAATTCTGTTGAGGATGGTATAAACTGAAATTAAGGTTATCATATTTAATACCATAAGATAACCTTAAAAGTTTAATTCATTTTAATTTCTTCCGCGAAGTAAAATTATCAACAATTTCGTCGAGCTGAAAATTCTTGAACCTATACAGGAATTTTTCGCTGGATGTTTAAAATGGAACATTGAACAATTATTATTTTTCCTCGATTCATACTATTTTTTTTCAAAGAAAATTAACTTTGGATATGATGTCTGGTTTTAAACTTTTAGTTTTCATTACTTTTATTGTTTTATACTATTCAAAATTATTTGTAATAAATAAATGGATGTTCGAAGTTTTTGCCAGTGTCCGAAGTTAGCTGCTCTACATTATGTGGAGCCCTATTGAAAATATCCGAAGGTCTTTAAGGAAGCCTTATGTTAGAAATGTACTAAAAGTTACGACAAATTGCCGATAAGTTACCATAAGTATTCAGAAATATCCGGAAATTCATTGTAATGTATTGGTAATTTATAGAAACATTCGGTAAATTTCTCTTCCACGCGCGGAAATCCGTGCGAAAATTCGCATGTACAGTGTACACTCGCGACTGAAAGTTTGGGTACATGGATATTTTTCAAAACTTTCAAATGGGTAGCAAGTGTGAACCTTCATTATCATCAGTAGGGTGGCCCAAAAACCAAAACTTTCGTTTTTTGCTGCACCCCTTCAATTTGTTAGGTTCCCAAAAAAAGTGAATAACTTTTTTTTAAATATTAAGGGCCCTCTCACCCCTTCTTCCACAGATTGGTTAAGTATAATGCTGTCAGATTGTATGTACAGAAACGAAAATTGTTTAGCTGACTTCGTTTGATCTAACATCCAGGGCCGGCTCTACCATATAGGCGAACTAGGCAACCGCCTAGGGCGGCAAAATTTAGGGGGCGGCAAAATCAAAA
>JAUMHM010084291.1:0-12530 GCA_032362435.1 Melikaiella ostensackeni | reverse complement strand
AAAAATAGCCTAAAAATACAGCGGGACTCAACTTATGAAAAAATTATATTTTTCGAAAGGGGTTGATTTTGCATCTTAAAAGTTGTTTTGGGGTGGTTTCGCGGATTTCCAGAGCCGAAAAAAAGCCCAAAATTCTGGTGGGATTGAATTTTTATTATTTTGGTATTTTAGACAGTGGAGGTGCTAGGTTAATTTAAGCTATGTGCATATTTTTCAATTTTTCGATACATCAAAAAAAAATAAATAAATTACGAACGCTCTAAATTTGAAAATGGTATTAAAATTAATTAAACTGGTAAGCGTCAGAATAAAAATTTCTGAATTCTCATAGATTTTAAGTCTTTGCAAATGTACAATCTTAAGTATTCCTCATTTACAGGTTTTTTAATATTTGAATTGGGATCTATTCAATTATTTAAGGTTTTTAATTCAAAATTGTTCAATTTTAAATGTTTATTCAAGCTGAGAAGCACGCTTTCAATTTTATATTCTTCAGTTTTTGATGATGCAAATTTGAAAGTTAAATTTTAAATACGTGTGAGCATTAAATC
The DNA here is from genome assembly GCA_032362435.1 of Melikaiella ostensackeni. Taxonomy (NCBI): domain Eukaryota; kingdom Metazoa; phylum Arthropoda; class Insecta; order Hymenoptera; family Cynipidae; genus Melikaiella; species Melikaiella ostensackeni. Next base: position 11,979 of record JAUMHM010084291.1, on the reverse strand, counting down.
AGTTATTTTGAATATTTCATCCCGTCATTTTCTCAGTTGTTTCTGAGAAAATTATTATTTTCATAATTTTTACACTTATTTTCATAGTTGTCAATTTTTCATTGTTTCAGAGGACTAGAACAGTCTTCCCGAAGATTAATTCATACATAGACAATGAACCATAAAAGTCGTTTCTGATATATAGAAAACTTTCTGTTGATAAAATTTCGCTAGAAAAATTTGATATACCTAGATAATGAGGAATGTGGATGCAGTAAATTTTTGCAATACAGAGATGTGCGTATTTGGAAAAAAGTATCTTTATCTAGCTCAGCTTACAAAGATATTTTGTACATCTGCAGGATTTCTACTTATTATACACTAAAATATATTATATATTACATATTTTGAACACACATATTAGCCGAGTAAGAATACAAAATTGGAAATGATGAAAAAAAATCCTGCTAAATACAGGAACTCTTTTGTGATGAAGAAAAAATTACTCTTTTTGATTCGGCTAGATTAAAATTCATCTTCAAAAAGTTAAGAAATTTTTTCACCTGAAACTTATTTAGATTAAAATATGAGTTAGATACGCGATCATTATATATTGTCAAGAAAAATGAGAGGAGAAAAATGTTGCTTTTTAAAAGCCCTACAAGATTGTCATAACAACTTCTTGAATTTTCTTTAAAAAATCCAAAATTCAAATGTTGAGCCAAATAACGGAGGTACGAAAAAAAGTTAATTATGGTATTAAAATTGTTGCTTTTACGAAGACCTGTAAACTTTCCTTTCAACAGTTTCTGGTAGAAGGCATATTTCGTTTTTCACATTCTCCTCTCAATGAGAAGGTGTTGCTTTTATGTAAAGATTGACTTTCGCGGATTTCATTACATTCTTATGTTTCGAGACCCCCTGAATTCGAAAAATTAGAGTTTACGTTGGTGTCTGTCTGCTGTCGTCGATATTGTCGTATGTATACTCGATAATTCTTGAAAGACTGATCGAATTGGATTGTGCTTTGTCATATATTAAAAGGGACCAAAAAGAAAGGTCAAGTTCGTTAACCAGCCTTTTTTTGACCAACGGTTCTGGTTTCAAGCACCGAAAAAAACACTAAAAGATCAAAAATCCTAGTTTGCGGTAAAAATATAAAAGATAAAAAAAATGAACATATAAAAATTATTTATTCAAAAAAGATCTACAAATTTGTTTTCGACTTCGTTTTCATCGTGAAAAATGCAATTTAAATTAAATAAATAGTTGAAAAAGACGCTCAAATTAAAATTTTGTTTGATTTGCAACGTTTTGCAACGTTAGTATGTAATGCGTCACTAAAATCATAAGCAATAAATCATCATTGTTTTTCTCCTAACTGTACTAATTGAGATAATAAATAAGCTTGAAGATGTTGACGAAATTCATATCTCACATAATTGCGCAATATCGTTTTTGTGACGTCATTAAGAACATTCTAGAAGCTCAGCACGGACACGAAGCACTACAGCTGAGAATGTTCTCGAAGTCGGTGAGGTAAGAATCTTGGTGCAGAAACGCCCTTGCCTATCTACTGACTTTGAGTACTCTTCAATAATAGAAAATATAATTTTTGAAATTTTTGCAGACGTATACCAATGTCGATATGTCGATCTCGCCTGCATGGTTTATTTCTTATATTTCTATTTTTTCCAAAAATTCTCTCTATATTCCATAAGAATGAAGAGATTTGCAAAAGAGGCCATTCTTCAGAAAAGAAACCCTATTTTTCAAGAAATATCGATGAAAAACATGCGCCTTAGTTTAATGCACGGATGCAATCGGAGAATCCGACGCTCGAACTGGACAATACTTTCCCGAAAATCGATCCCAGCTCGAAATGCGTAAAAATTCAAAATAAAAAATGTGCTGTTCTTCTACGCATCATAACACATCTTTTCCATTCAAATTTTTCCATTCGACAAATATTGTCCGATCTCAAAACTAAAAACCGTTATTTTCGCACAGATCGAAAATCAACGTTTTTTTAAATATAACTCGCGATAACTCGCTCAATCTACTTTGAGATGATCCAAAACCACAACCAATTTTATATGGTTGACTTCAGCGGAGCCATTGAGTCACAGAAAACCATTAAAATCATGTATGAAAAAACTGTCATGTAAATGTTTGAGCTTTTAAAATCCTTTCAAATTACTAAAATCTTCGGAAACCTTATGAAATCCCTTGCAATTTCATAAAATATCTTTTAACCCTAGCCCTAGATTGTCAAAGGGGGAAAAAGAGATTTATGAAATTCAAATATCATAGAAAAATAATTTTTTCCTCGTCAATCTTTCTTACAAATATGTGCGACAATTTTTAGATAAGAGTGATATAGAGATAAAGAGATAGATAGATAGAGTGATATAGAGATATATGATAGGTACTGAAATATCTCGTAGGATAAGTTATATTCACATGGTGATACTTTCCAATAAATTCTCTATAGGTACATCAGTATCGTCGAATCATTAGAGAAGCATGAATGATGGTCCTCAATTCTATTGGCAAATATACATTTTCAGAGCATGTCGATTGTAATATATATTTTATTAATGAATCCCATGCCGAATTCTAGAATTGATAATTATCTTTCTCTCAATGCATGAAAAGTTATACGACTTCCACGAAAGCAGCCTTCAAAAAATGATGTATTGTATAATATTAGTTACAGACGTTCAATGTTTGATGTCTATTGCCACAGTACTGGCCCTCTGATGAATCCGGTTGTTGCTTGATAATCAAATTAGGAAAATATTGATTTTTGCAAATTTGAGAAAATTCGTTTTTTCAATATTTTGTGAATCTTTATTTCGAGAAAAAAAGGGAAATTCAATGAAACTTTTTTTTTAATTTCTAGGTGTCGAACCTTATACCTCTTTAGTCTGAATCGAAGAAACACGCCACTTTTTCATCATTGTAGATAAAAGTAATGTCATACTCATTAAAGCGTTTTGAAATCGGAAAATTAGCCTTCTTGAAATTATTTCAACGCTTTGAAGATGACGAGATTTTTATTTTATAACAAAAAATAATGATATGCTTTTTCGATTCTAATTAAAGAGATTTCACGTTCGACATGTAGAACTTGAAAAAATGTGCCCGCCTGACAGGCACATTCTCATCGCGCACAGCTTGCTTCGCTCGCAAGTTCGAGCGCAGACAGGGCGCGCGACTCGATCGTCGCGCTTCACGCTCGGTGTTATATGTTCTCCATGTACAAATTGCTGAATATGTTTTTCAGATGAAAAAATTAATTCATTTACTTGAGGCTCTATCGGCCTTGAAGAACACATTCTCATCATAATATTCTCGGTGGATTTTCTGCGCTCAGGGTATAATATATACAAATAAATAGTTAAAAAGACGATTAAAAAATGATCTTGATGATTTACGATAAGTCCTATTAAGAAATGTTCAACAGCAATTTTATTTGACTCTTTAAAAGCACAAATCTAACTCTGTCGACTTGTGTCCTTATCTCCCGTCGCCTGGATCAAAAATCAAAATTAAAGCATTCCAATATCATTTTCCATGCTTAAAAGACAAACTATGCCTTCTACCAAGAAATGTTTCCAAAAAAACTTACAGGTCTCCGTAAAAGCAACAATTTTGGCATGCTTACTTTTTTCGTGCCTGGCGTTATTTGGCTCAAAATTTGAGTTTTTGATTTTTCGAGGATATTCAAAAAGTTGTTATGACAATCTTGTAGGGCTTGCAAAAAGCAACGTTTTTCTCTTCCTGACTTTTTTTCATATTGTGTTCGACTTTCTGAGTACTCTAGATCGCCGTACATATGATTTTTAAATCTGAAACAAAATGGTTTTAAAAATTTTGAAAATACTCTCACTTTTTGAATTTTTATCCAAAATGACTGGCTAACGAACTTGGTTTCAGTTTTCAAAACTCGAAGCGTGTACCAAAGATCAATCCCAGAAATTAATTCTCTCAAAAGTATCGTGTTCACATACAGGCATACATACAGACGTACGTACATACGTACATACCTGTACAACAGACACATTCGTAAAAACCTGTTTTTCGGGCTCAGAGGGTCTCAAAACGTGGACATTCGACAAAGATAGGGAGGCGGGTGGGGGTCAAATTTTACACAAATCTAATACCTTCTCTGATGAGAATGTAAAAAATGCATGCACTTAACTAAACTTGAAGAAGCATGTTTTCTGCCCATTCTCAAAAAAGTGTAACTTGTACAAAATTTTCTATTCATTTAAAACTTTTCATAATTTTTCATCAAAAAAAACTTTACTTACTACTACTACTACTTCAATTTCCACCTAGGTAGCAGCTTTGATTTGTTCAGTATGTTATGTCGGATCCTCATCCTTAATTCGCCGTTCAAGACACACCCTCTGAATCTAAATTAGTGACACTTCACTAATTGTAAATAAAATTCTACTAATGGCTAAAGGTCATTCATAAATTATGTAATACATTTGGGGGGGAGGGGGCTCGAGCCTTGTGTTTTTTTAATTGAGTCAAATGCACACTTTTTTGGGAAGAATTGAATATGTCGAACCTGGAGTTTTTTCGGCTTGAATCCACGAAACATGCTATTATTTGTTTTCATAAGAAAAAATTCATGGTGTTAAAATTTGTTCAACAGAAGATATCCATTGATTGAAATTTTTTTTTACTTTTTTCGGATGCCAGCCCTCACATCCTTTTCCCTCAGGCGATTTCAAAATCGAAAGAAGCGATATTTGGCACCACCCTGTTCAGGTTCGCTAAGATCTAAATGGTATTTAATTATCAACAAGTTTAAAAAAACCGATTAAAAAAGTTTAAGACCTTTGTTCTGAATTCAGTACTTTCAATTTATTATTCATTCATTTCATTCATCATTCTAAACAAATAAGCAATGTTGAAAATAAATTCATAAATGTATTATTAACATTACCATTCAATTTAGTTTCAAAATAAATTATTTCAATTCTGCTGAATCGTATTTTTGTTTTCTGAATAGTAGAATGACAATTCATCATCCTTTTTCAATCAGTAACAACATATTGTAGGTGAATCGTGAAACGAGGGCTTCTACGATTCACCCTTCCCGTTAATCTATCGTTGGCAGTCTGCAACTCTTCCTTGAGGTAAACAATTCACGAGACTTCAAATTACAATTGAAATGGGGTCAATCGTTTCTCGCTTCCTAAGTTCACACTAACCATTTTATATAGAAAATAATTGACAAGAAAAGTTCATAATTTATTAATAACTAAAATTACAATGGAATTAGTCAATATTTTTTTATTAATTGGCTTTAGCAAAGTACAAACCTCAAAACTATATATTGAACCCATTTTCCTATTCAGGCGTACTTATTGATTTTTTGTATTAAAAGTCGCCCATTGCTTTTTTTTCTTACAGAATTATGTTTTCAGTCAGGAATTCATGGAGGACCCGGACGTCAGGGTCCCAGAAAAAACAGAGTTTCGGTACCCAGACGAACCCGACTTCGCAGGATCTTTACACATTTTCCTGCCATATGGAGACTACGATGTCCATTATTCCCTACAAATGAAAATACTTTTTTTTTGAAAACTAGTCATATGCGCTACACTGATTGCAATCAAGATATCATTTTAATAGTAAATTATTATTTGCTCATTGGATGGGACAGTGCAGGTCGACTTGCTCCGATATATAACAGGCGTCATCATTTTATTGTATATAACATATCATACAATCGTCAAGAGACAGTGTGTTCTCAGTATCTTGAGATGAGGGGCATGGGTCATCCTGTGCCCAATTTTCCTGGGAATCAACATATTCTTTCCTTCGAAGAGTTGTCCACTAGTAGCTCCAGTAGCTCCAGTGGCTCCGGCTATGACCCCGACGACGACTCCGATTCCGACGCTAACTCCAATTCCAGCTCCAACTCCAACTCAAGCATGTTCTCCAGAAGTTCCAGCAGCTTCTTCATCCCCGGCTTCTCAGATAACCCCATCCTCCCCCGAAAGTAATGAGTTGTATAATCTTCAATACCTCAACTGAAGCCACGCTTCAAAATTCTTCTTAGTATCAATAAAAAATAATTTAAACTAATAAATTTTGTCCTGCTTGCATCTGAAAATAGAAAGAAACGTTTATTTTCAGGTTCGTTATTGCGTACTGCTTCGGAGCTTCGAATACAAGGCGTTATCAATGTCAGTTCTACGAGACCTCCAGAACGCAAATAAGATAACATCTCCCTTCTTCTAACACAAAAGCTCCAAAATGTCCATCATTAATCTTATTATCACTGATCGACTGCAAATACCATAGACATTTCTAATGAATGAAAAGAAATAACCATACCATCTGCCACCATCATAGCATAACTTTAAATATCCGAGTCAGGCGGTACAAATAAGAAGATTGAACGACCTTACCTGTGAGTGAAGTTCTACCCTAATTGAATGAAACGCCTCTTAATCATGATCATAATTCAGTCCTTCTACTTCCTGACAATTTCACCATAACTATTTGAATATTTCAAAACGAAAGAAGTATCAAATGGTAATAGGTTCACACTTCACACGGTCTCTCCTACGAAGGAGATTTTCATTTCTTCAAAGCTTCGCCGTAAAATATATTTGACCTCAAGATTTGTGCTCGAGAATGGAAAAGTATTTTTGAGGCAGGGCTAATCATTTCGGAAGAGGCGCTCCATACACAGTTATAACTGTCTATTGTTCTTAATATTATAAAGTTTATAGTTTTTCATTCATTTACTTTATCTATTTATTTATATAACATAATAGTACATTACGCTCTAAGGATTTGACCCGAATCCTCACTCCAAGTATGATGTTTACAAGACAATTTAAATACGAGACTTGTAAAAAATCATAGTCGGATTGAATCGTAGGGTGAATTTTGAGGTGCATAGGTTATTTTGTTCGTAATAAGTATGTTCAGAGTGAGTAATGCCGTCTGGGAAAGAGGCCTAATTTGCTCATTTAGCGAATCGGCGCAAACGTGTCCCTCGAAGATTTAAAATACACTCAACTCTCGATATACCGCACCTCGGTTTACTGCGTCCCTAGAATTCTGCCAGATCGCACTCAATGACCAGGGATTCTGTGGTACAGGGAAGATGCGGGGCGAACTTGAAGCAATCACGCAGTACTGTAGCGACAATGCGCGCAGCTCGCATACTTGTGTACACCTTCCGCATTTATTTTTATATATACGCGGAAAATCTTCTTTTTATTGATTAGTCTTCATTATTAAAAAAGTTTCATCCTTAATGATAACCAGAATCTACATTTCTACAAAACACAGTTAATTAACATCATCTATTCCTACTGGAAATGTTTCATACGACCCTGACTGTTTCCATCGTTGATTTTCTCGGAAGAGTCTCACGGTCGAAGTAAGTAATGCTCAGGACCCGCCCTAACTCAAGATTTGATTGTAGATACTTGTGCAATATGTACCACTGGTACGTAAAGCGACCGCGGCCATGCGCTGGGATTGCGGGGGGTTTCGGGCGGCTTGCGTCCTCACGTTGTCCAGGGGCGAAACCCTTCGTTGGGCTTTGAAAGGGGCTAGATGGTTCGAGAGGAGATGGTTGCCCCCCCCCCCTCTGACGGTCATGTAACCAATTTTTTTGTTGAAAAAAATTATCAGTTTAATTAATTATTCAATACCAGAATTCAACGTGCGTGATTTGAAATCTCTCTACTTTACGACTCTATCAAATTTCGTGCGTCTCGTCATCCAATCATCACGCTCCGGCGTCCATGTTGAAATACAATTCGTCTGTCGACGGATCTGCATAACAATATAAGGCTCGAACTGCCGGTAGCCCAGTATTTATCACCTGATCTCTCGCAAGTCCTATTTTGGGGGCATCAAACAGCGCTTAATTTCCCTGCGGACCATGAACAGGCCCTCTCTACCCCCGCAACACCCACGACGTTCGCTGTTCGATAAATGACTACATTACGCATTTTTTAAGAGGGCGTTACTCACTCTAAACACGCTTGTTGGAGACAAAGATAACCACTTTCAGTTCTAAATATTTGATTAGAACCGATAGATATTTAACTATTCAAACTGGCATTTGAGAACGCATTCTAATCTTTAGTAACTTGCTAACTAGAAAACTTTCTGAACATTTTCAAATTATTTACTCAACCCGCTTCCGCTATTTTTAATACCTGTCTCAATTCCATTTTCATCGAGGACATCTTTCGCTTAGTGACTTGAGGTTTACGCGGTTAACGTTTTGAATCAACGTATTTTTAAGTAAAAAGTAACGCTACATTATTTTACAGTTTTAGTTTTACAAATGTAACACTTGAGCTCAGTTGCTGTATAGAGTTTCAAAATCATCAAGAAAAAAAGAGAATACTGAAAAGGCTGTTTGCTCTTAAGACCTGCTATTTCAATGCGATCGGGTGTTTTTATTACCGCTGAATCTTTGTGAACATTTTCAGATTTAAAAGCGAAGGGCTTGTATTTTATGCCTAGTGATTAAGGAAAATGACCAGCTAAGCTTTTTAGCTGATATTTAGACAGGTATCGGTGCATTGTCTGTTGACAAAGATATAGATACTCTTAATCAATCTTTGGATCTTGATTCAAATTATATTTGGTATGGGAGGTTTCAATTATTGATGAAGCTTTAACAAATCAGTTACCATTTTACTTTCACTCATTTCTGGATCTATAACGAGAATTACTTCTGTATATGTAGCAGTTGATTACGGATCCTTTTTTCAGGATGAAACATTTCACATTTAACATTTACCCTGCTATCAAATTGATAAATTTCTGGGCCTCCGCATTTTCTCTCTACTTTAATTAAGGTTTTCTCAGGTAATAATTGTATTTCAGAAGAAAGCTTCTTGACTCTAGATTTTATGTCTATTTTTATATTTATTCCTGAAGCGATACTCAGTATTTCAGAATCGAGATAATTCGAACTTCACAACATTTCCATACATTTCTTCATTTACTCTACTTAATTTTTTTAGATAGAACACCACAATTTTGGTCCATACATGAAGTGACTATGGTGTTTCTAAGGTGTGGAAAAATTTTATAGTATGTATAGGATGTTTCGCAAAACTTTTTATTTCTGAGACAAAAAGTGCAGCTGAGGGCTGTGTATATTTATAATTCATAGTCACTCCCTCACTGGATTAAGCACACTTCTATTACATAAGTTTCTTTAATATGTATATATAGATGGCGGATACAATATTGCGTATTTATGCCAAACAACCCAGTATTTGGTGACTCCAATTGCTGTAATCGGCTTGTAAATGACTACTAGAAGGTTTGCGGGGTCGTTGATTTTCGGGATTGCTGCAGTCAACATATCAAAATTCAACATGGTAGATCTAATGTGGCAGCTGTGTGTGGGAGATTCAGCTCACAGCAACACAAATTTTTCAATTCGGCTTGGAAATGATTACTGGAGGGTTTTCGAGGTGGCTGATTGCGATTTTTCAGTTGTTCCCGCTAAAAAAACAATTGAGGATCACTATGATCGAAGCTCACTTGTTCTTTCTGAAAAACAGACTGATTATCGTAAAGGCAGATCCAACTGAGAATCGCGGAGGCAGAGCATCATTTGTTTTCTCATGAAGGGCAACTGAGGATCATAGAATACCCATTGTTAATGTTGTCATCACTGATTGACTGAAAATACCCCGGACATTTTCAATGAGTGAAGGGAAATAATGATAGCATCTGACGCCATCATAGCACAGCTTTTAATATCCGAGTCAGGAAGTGAAAATTAGAAGACTAAAAGAACTTACTTGTAGGTCAAGTTCTATCCTGATTGATTGAAGCGGCTTTTCCTCATGATCATCATTTAGTCCTTGTTCTTCCTGACAATTTTACCATAACTTTTTAAAACTTTTGGAACAAAAAGAGTATCGAATGGTAATGGGTTCTCACTTCACACGGTCTCTCCTACGTAAGAGATTGTCATTTCTTTGAAGCTGCGCCGCAAAATATATTGGGCCTCAAGATTTGTGCTTGAGAATGGAAAAGAATTCTCGAGGCAGCATTAATCATTTCGGAAGAGACGCTTCAAACAATCTGTTTGTTGTTCTCAATATAATGGTAATGATTTTTTTTATTTTATTCATTTCCATGTATTTATTTATTCATATGGCATAATAGTATATTATGTTTCAAGGATTTTACCCGAACCTTTACTCCGAGTATGATGTTCACAGGACAATTTAAATACCAGATCTGTAAAAAGTCATATTCAGATTGAAGGGACTCAGGGGCACAGGGAAAGATGCGCGATGACCCTGAAGCAATCACGCAGTACCGTAGCGACAAGGAGGGCAGCTTACACGCTTACGTACATGATTTGCATTTATTTTCAAATACATACGGAAAATGCTTTTCTAATTAATTGGTCTTCATTATCAAAAATATCCATCCTTTATGATAACAAGAACCTACATTTGCACGAAATACAGTTAATTAATATTATGTATTCCTACTGGAAATGGTTCATACGACCCTGACTATTTCCATCGTTGATTTCCTCGGAAGAGTCCCACGGTCAAAGCAAGCAATACTCAGGACCCGCCCCAACTCAAGATCGTTGGTCTTTGAAAGAGGCGGAACCCATTCTCAGGATGGTTCAGGGGAAGTGGTGGGGGGGAGTTGCCCACTCCCCTGACTCTCATGTAATGAACTTTTCAAGTGAAGACGAATATATTATTTTAATCAATTATTCAATACCAGAATTCACCACGCGTGATTTGAAATCTTTCTGCTTTATGGCTTTTTCAAATTTCGTGCGTCTCGTCATCCAATCACCGCGCTTCGGCATTCATGTTGGAATACAATCCGCCTGTCTACGGATCTGCATAACAATATTATGCTCGAACAGCAGACAAGCCCAGTATTTGTTAGCTGATCTCTCGCAAGTTTTATTTTGAGGGCATCAAACAGCGCTTGATTCCTCTGCGTACCATGAACAGGCCCTCTCTACCCCCGCAACATTCGCGACACTCACGGTTCGGTGAATGGCTACAATATGTTTTCTTCCAGGGAGCGTAACACTCTTGTTGGGTATAAAGATAATAACTTCCAATTCTAAACTGGATAAGAACCTAAAGATATTTCACTATTTGAACTAGCATTTGCTAACGAATTCTAATATTAAGTAACTTGCAAACTACGAAACCTTCTAAACATTTTCAAATTATTCACTCAACCTGCTTCCCTCTATTGTTAATACCTGTCCTAACTGTATTTTTATCGAGAACATCTTTCGCTTCATGACTTGCGTTTTACGCGGTTAATGTTTTAAATCAACGACTTTTCAAGGAAAAAGTAACGCTACATTATTTTGCAGTTTTAGTTCTATAAGTGTAACACTTTAGCGCAGATGCTACACAGAGTTTGAAAATCTTCAAGAAAATCGAGAATACTAAGAAGGCTATTCACTATTAAGACCTGCTATTTTAATGCGATCGGGTATTTTTATCACCGCTGAATCTATGTGAACGTTTTCAGATTTGAGAGCGAAAAGGCTCGTATTTTATGCCCAGTGATTAAAGAAAATGCACAGATGAGCTTTACAGCTAGTATTTGGACAGATGTCGGTTTATTATTTTTTAACAAAGATATAGATACTTTTAATCAATCTTTGGATCTCGATTCAAATTATATTTGGATATGGAGGTTTCAATTATTAAGGGATCTTTGAAAAATCAGTTATTATTTTACTCTCACTTATCTCTGGATCTGTAACTAGAGTTACTTCTGTATTGAAGCAGTTCATCATGGATTCTCTCTTTCAGATGAAGCATTTCACATTTAGCATTTCCATACGTTTATTTAACTACTTTACTCAATTTTTTTAAATGGAACGCCACTATTTCGTTCTATACATGAAATGACTATGGTGTTACATGGGCGTGGAAAAATTTTATAGTATGTGCAGGCGGTTTCGCAAAA
>JAUMHM010084290.1:0-12531 GCA_032362435.1 Melikaiella ostensackeni | reverse complement strand
TGTTTTGTTATCTTGTCCTGGTGTCTCCTCGGGCTGGCATTCTCCCTGATATAATATTTCAAATTCTGAAATAGTTATTATTATTTATTATAATGTCAATAATCATATCTTTTTAAAAGTCTGATACTTCTGAACAAATGGTATATGTATTCAATATTTGTAATGTAAATAAATGTTCACTGTTAAACTACTTTGCATTGAATCATTCAAAGTTAAACAATTTCATTTTGAAAGCCTCCGAGTTTGATTAACTTAAAATTTTGAGCAAGGCAAACTATTTGTAGAAGCGATATCTTTAGATTTAAACAAAATTAATGCTTAAAAAATAAGAGAATTTCTTCCTTCTCAACTCACGGTTTCTGCAAGTCTCCATGCACGAAAGAGTTACGTGATGAGTTGAGCAAATTGGACGATAATTCGTTTTCTAAAAACATGTTTCATTTTTTAGTTCGCAGATTTGGGGAAAACCAATCGTTTTCCGAAATAGAAATTTCCGTGTAAAATTGTGTTTACTTACTCTGCAACGTATATCACACGGATCCATCTACAAGAAATATTAATTTAGTTAGTAGGAGTACTATTTATCAAAGTTTGTATAGTTTGATAATTTGCGATTGCACACAAATTCTATAACACTGGAAGTTAAGTTGTCTTTATACACACCGACAAAAGTAACAGTAAGACTTTTGGTGATCGATTATTTTTACTATAAGCAACATACTTTTACGTACTTTTCTTTAAAAAATTCAAAATTAATATCTTACATGACATGACATCCTGTATTACATGAAATATGAGAATTTCAAGTAACTTTTCTCAGTAAAATAAAACTAACCGGTTTAGCTAGTTGAATATTTCCCAAAAAGGAGAAGGAGACCGAGAATAAAGTTGCGATTGCTTCAAAAATAAAAAGACATGCGTTCGTTTATTTATTTATTCATTCCTGATCTAATTTCATATAAGTGAGATCAAGTTTCATTTGGAGATTATATAAATATTTAAGATGAGGCTAAATGAATCTCTTTTCCCGCATTTGTTTATTGTTTAAGTACTACAATTTCATTTATTTTTAAATAAGAAAGTGATGGAGATCTGAGCTTGAGTACCCTGGCTAATATATTATAAGTGTGTAACTAAAGCCCTATATTCTCAATCAAATTCAAAGTTAAAAATTATTAAAATTGCATTATATCAACAAAATATAAACTCAAATGGGACAGACGGCGGTGATCTGAGAGATTTTTTGTCGTTTTCCAAAATTTCACCAAGATATTTTCTTTAGATTAAATTCAAGAAGACTGGAAGGAAACATATAGACCGATATCAGTATTCCATAACGTCATAGATACACATTAAATAAGATATTTATTATTCAAAGCTACATATAACAAAGAGTTTATTTACTTTCTTTTTTTATTAATTAATTCATCTTCAGCATATGTTATAAAACCAGCTCCTTATGAAACACGCATTTATATATACTTTAATGCTCGAATAAAATATTTTCAGTAAAATGATGTATTTTTTTAACTAATTATACTTACTTATTAAAAAAATGAGTACCACTTGTTCCTTCATTTTGAAATCTGGCTTAATTCCAGGACACGATTTTCTCAATCAAGCCTTTATCCTAAACAAAAAGACTCATGAAATAATAAGTTTTGGCAAGAAACTGAATATTTGGCGAAAATGAAAAAAATTTTAGAATCTTGCCAATGTGCAATAATTTACAATGTAAAGACACTAAACATTTTACTAGCAAAACATGAAATAACAGTAAAAAGCTTTAACTTTATTGCAATTTGATTGTTCGTGATTTATTACTGCGATGTAAAAGATGATAAAAATTTGTTGTTTTCCAACTTTTAAGAATGGAGAAATATTCCCAAATGAAAAAGTATGATTTTGTGTTAAATTCATATAAATCATTTGTGATTCGAGAGACCATTTGTTTGTTGATTGTGCGTAGTGTTAATAAAAAATAAATCAATAATAAAAATAACAAAAATAAAATTAAGGTTAGGTTCTATTTTTTTAGCTAATTTTCAAAACCATTCATTTGAATTGAGAAAATACATGATTGAACGTGTTATCATCATTTCTTTGAATTAAGTAAATTTTCCTTGATTCAAAATTTTTTTTCAGTTTAGGCACTGATATGGGTCCCCAAAGAATATACCATGATTGAAAAATTTGAATTTGTTGTGATATTGATGTTTATTGAAGCTTTCTAAATTTCTTTTTCTGCAAATCATCAATTATCGGTAATTAAAAAATATCCAGTCATGTTTTAAATGACGCTCCATTTTTTAAAGGATTGTAATTTGTTTAAGAATTTAATTTTTTCAGTCAAATCGAAAAATAAGTGTTTTCTCTAGGCGTTATAAGATTGTTAATCAATGGTAACAGCACAGTAACCGTTCTCAGTTGAGTAAAACTCACCTTAAATTTTTCACCTACAGGAATTTGAAAGAGGGTCAAAAAAAAGTTGCGATAGAAAAAAGATAAAAAGAAGACTCCTGAAATAACAAGTTTTGGCAAGATTCTGAATATTTTGCAAAAATGCAAATAATTTTAGGATCTTACAATCTGCAATAGTTTATTATGTACGAACACAAAACATTTTAGGAGCAAGACATGAAATAACAATAAAAAGCTTCAACTTTATTGCAATTCGATTGTTCGTAATTCCTTACTGCGATGTAAAAGATGATATAAATGTGTTGTTTTCCAACTTTGAAGAATAAAGAAATATTTCCAAATAAAAAAATATAATTTTATGTTGAATTCATACAAATTAGTCGCGATTTGAGAAATCATATGCTTATTACTTATGCGTAGTATTAACAAAAAACTAAAAACTAAAAAAAATAAAAAAATAAGCCTACGTATTATTTATTTAGCTAATTTCTAAAGAAAATATCGCAAAAATGGTGATGATTCAATTTTATTTTTTGAATTTTTTGAAATTTTAAACATTGCTCATAGCCTCATAGAGTTTTCTTTGAACGTATATATTCAATCTCAAATATATTGCAAAATTTTCCGTAAATTTTTTAACAGCCTAAACTGGCAAGGAAAGCATAGTAATTAATAAACTGCTTAGGTTCGTAAATTGAGTGTAAAGTAAATATTAAATTAATAAGCAACTAAATTTTGTACAATTTTCTCAAGTCACTTGTGATTTTCATTACTTTCTCCAAACTGATTAATGTATTTTTAAATTCTTGCGATCTTTTAATCAACTCTAAGTTTTGTCAAAATCTAGGAAGGTTCGACTCAATTCATATGAAGCCTAGTTCCATATGATTGCAGCCCACACTAATTATCATTTGTATTAATTATTTCATAAATAAATATCTCTGTTTTAAATACAGGTACTTTGAAAAAAAATGGTGCGAAATCGTCTAATGGGAAAAATCGATACCCGATTTTTATTGAACTAAAATGGATCTCATCAATTTCATTTCATCAATCAATTTCAACTAATTAATAAAAATATTCAAAATTTTATGCAAAATATTCGAAGAGTTATACAAAAAAAATTATAATAAGTTCGAAGTTTTTGCAATAATAACTAATTTAAAAAATGAAGAACCTTTCTTTTACTTAAAGTTACTAACCATTTTAGTATTGATTGCAATAAATTTTCTTAAGCTTATGTGTAATCAGTATCAAATAGATTCTTTTCTAATAGATTGGAAAATGATTTCTAGAAAATCAGTTATTATTTGGAAAGAAATTTTCAATTCTTATATGATGCTCTTTCGATATATATTTCAGGACGAGAAATAATTATGTGACATTTTATTTTAAAATAGAAACTATGAAAGATTTTCTCATTCGCTAAGTTTTCACATTCATTTAATTTCCAAAACAGACATTTTCAAAGAAAAATTTTTCATAAACTCAAATTTTTAGCAGCTTAAAATATTTTCTTTAGAAAGTTGCTAATACTTTTTTATGAAACTTTTGAAAACCTTTTTTCTGTCAATAAAATTGTCTGATAAAAATGAGATTGAGAGACATTTATTACAAAGCAAATATTTTTTAGAGATATTAAGTTTCATTGTATACTAAATTTTGTTGGAAAGATGCACAAAACTCCAATTCAGCAGTTTTAAAAATTATTATCAATCTTACGACTTCGGCAGAGATTAGGAATGTTTTAAATACATGTTCATCCATTTCTTTTGTTTCTGGAGCCACGTATATCGAATATTGTAGAAATTAATATGAAGCAATAAATACTTATTCAAATTAGGTAATTTATTCATGTGTTGATCAACTAATTCATATGCTTAAACTATGATGCTATAAGTTGATACGGTTATTGCGAATAAATAATTATATAAATTGGAGGAATATTTTTAGCAATTAGACATGGAACCATTTTATTACAAGAAATGGTATATTGAATAAAGAATCTGCAAGTAATCAATTCGAACAAATTTTTGTTTCAACGATAATTTATACCAATTCGAATGAAAAGAAAAAATGAACTAAAATTTGAATTCTTAAAATGAAGGACTACATTTTCGAAATTAAATATCTAGGCTTCCTGCGCCTGCTCCTATACTTAATTAATTCGAAATAAATGGAAATTGAAAATTCATCTTGAGTGTTCAACATTTAAATTTAACTTCGAAATTCTTGTAAATTAGAGGAAGAAAAATCTAACGATCAATTTGGACAACACATTCCTATATGTTCCTATTCAAATTTGAAAAACCAAAATAAAAAAGAAGGAAAGGAACAGAAGGCAACCTCCAAACCCCTTTCCTTCATATTTTTCTGTTGTCCTTTTTTATTTTTATTATTTTTAATTCTTACCAGAGACATTACTGCTTTGCATGATTCCTGAAAAAACTCTTTATCGCAATTAATATTGATGTATTAATTCAGCATGAGTGGATGGGAGTTATATAGAAAATTATATATTTATAGCAATCAAAGAATAAAAATTTTTAAAAAATAATTCAAAATAATTGAAAATTTAAATTCATATTTAAAGTCCTTCATTCAAATTTTTGTACGAAATTCTGCAAAATTAAAAAAAAAAGAATCTAACGATCAAATTTGGACAACACATTCCTAAGTGTCTCCATTCAAATTCAAAGAACCAGAATGAAAAAAAAGACAAAAAAAAGGGCAACCTCCAAATCCCCGTCCTCCTTTTTTTGTCTTTCGTTTTTTTTTATTTATTTTCATTTCTCACCACTACCGTTCCTGCTTGGCATGTTTCCTAAAAAAAAATCTATTGCAATTAATATTGAGGACGCTGGATGAGGGGGACTCAGAAATTTTTTTGATTGCCCCCAATTATGAATATAGGCCAACCCCCATATTTATTTTCGGAAGTAGATTATAGGATGAATGGATAAAACTCACCAAGTATTGAGGTTCTGATGAAATCCTGGAATCCATATAACGAAAACTACCTAGCGTTTTTTATGACTGTCAAACACACTTGACTTCAGTCATATCTTACAGACGCACAGAGACACTAAATAAAAAAAATGCTCTGTATAGCGTTCTTTCACAAACTAAACTTTACAATTATGAAGCGAATTTCGCGATTCAATGCGAAACAAAAATGAAAAATACTTCAAACTTTTTTGAGCACTACGCGGCGGAAGATAACAGATGAAGAAGCAGGAAAAACCGACCTAGCAGCGCGTTCACAAGGCGGTAGCGGTCACTTTTTTCACTCAAATGATAAATTCGCAGATCACCCAGATAATCGCGGTCAGTATTTTATCTTTTTCCTCAAAACTAACTATCGGAATATAAAAATGAAAACTAACAATTTCCGTCATGAACATGCATCCTGAATTTATTTTTTGCTAAAATACAAAGATAACATACTATTTATAAGGTCAAAGTTCTAAAGTCATTTATAAAGGCATGAATTTACTAAGTTTGGACGGTTATTTTTTACTAACTTCACAAGTCACTTTCCTTTATAAATAAATAAATTTACCAACCTTCTGAAATTATTTATTTATAAATACACAGGTCTTTGTTCTTCATAAATAAATAAATAAATTTACCAACTTTGCGAAATTATTTATTTCCATGTTCACAAGTCCATTTTTTATAAACAAATAAATTCCCAAAGTTGTCAAATTATTTATTGCTAGCTCCACAATTCACTTTCCTTTATGAATGAATAAATTTATCAACCTTCATACCCATAAACTATCCTCCCCCACCGTAGAAATCTCGGTGCCAAACGACTTCCCTTTGCACCTGCAGGAGAAGCTCAAAAAATTAATCAGCCTTCACGCTCCCCTCTTTCACGGTGACGGGCGTCTGAAGCAGACCCTGGCTAACATCCAACATGGGATACAACTCAAGGATGGCCACCCCTTTCGTGAAGCACCTCGTCGCTATTCGGATGAAAAGCAACAATATATCAACGTCCAAGTCCGAGAGATGCTTCGCGACGGCATCATCGAGCCGACTTCACCCCCCTATAGTTGCGTCATAGTAATGATTACCGCTGTCTCAACAGCATGACGGTCGACGCACCCCAATGCCTTCTCAAAATCCACGAGACCCTAAAGGATCTGAATACGGCCAAACTATTTTTAACGTTAGACTTCAAAAGCAGATACTGGCAGGTTTTCATGTCGCCCCGATCACGCTAGTACACTGCTTTATCCCGGCGAGGGAGTGGCCAATCTCAGTTCTGCGTGATGCCTTTTGGGCTCAAAAATGCCCCGAAAACCTTTCAAAACCTCATGCGGCAGGTTTTCGCTAAGCAATGGGGTATTCACGCTATCGCCTACCTGGACGACATCGTCGTCTACTCCCGGAACTGGGAGGAGCACCCACTTCACCTAGCCCTCGTCTTCAAGCGTCTAAAAATTTATAAACTCACAGTCGCCCCAGCTACATGCAGCTTCGGGCAAACAACCCTTTCCTACCTCGGTCACATAATCAGCACTTAGGGAAACTCGACGCAAGCAGAGCACATCAAAGCTATCAGAAATGCCACCCAACCCCGTACCCGAAAGGAGATGCATTCCTTCTTGGGAATCCGGTATTGGATGAAGGAGCATATACCAAATCCGTCAGTCATTCTCGCTCCTTTTTCGGATATGCTCTCCACAAAACACCCCTATAAAATGACGGCAGCAGTCCTCAGACACTTCGAGGTTGCCAAGAACACCTTTCAAAGCCCTGTAACACTTAGCCGGCCTGACCCTGAACTGAGATTTATATTACAGACTGATGCTAGCGAACGCGGAATGGGTGCAGTCCTTATGCAGGAGGACCCCGAAGGAAATCAGCGAAGAATCTCTTGCGCTAGGTCAAAATTCTCACCCACCAAAGCTTGCTACCATTGTAACGAGCAGGAATGCCTTGCTATCGTCTGCGCAATTAAAAGATACCAAACCTTCTCCGAGGATCGTCTCTCCACATTGCAGACGGACAGTAAAACCCTAACCTGGCTGGAACGACAAAAGGATACACGGGATAAATTAACGCGGTGGACCTCTTCCTCAGCAGCTTCTCACGTACCATTGAGCACGTGCCGATAAAGCGGAATGAACTGCCGGACGCGTTATTAGTCTACCCCAACAAAAATTAACTCTCACCGGGCGAACCAGATTTGAAACCGATGTTGCATCCAACTGCTCCTGCCACCCGCAAACAAACCGCTATACCAGTTCTCAGCGCAATGGCGAGACCGACACTTTTTGAGGAGATCGTCGCTGCGCAGCAGAAAGACCCGATGATCGCCCAGGATGCCACCCGCTGGCGCATTCTTCAGGATAACCTGTATCGCACGCCCAAGAATACGAGCTTCCTCAACCGAAATCGCCTAACATACCAAGGATTTGGCGCCGAGATACACATGATGGGAGATGGCGGTTACAGGTATCAGCGACCCTGGGAGGGCGCATGATATGGGAATACAACGACGCGGCTCTTGCTGGACACCCTGGAATCGAAGAAACAATCCGCTGAATACAAGAGCACTTTTTCTGGCCCGGCATGCACCGGAAGATCCGTTGCTACGTATCCGGTTGTCATCTATGCATATGCTGGAAACCGGTGCGTGATCGACAACCGGACCATCAATGACCACTTTTAGCGAAGAAGGCATGGGATACCGTCGCCGTAGACCTGATGGAACCGTATCCCCAAACGAGCTGTAGGCACACTTTCATCTTGGTCGCCACCGACCTGTTCACCCGCTGGGTGGAAGACTTCCCCCTCCGGGCCTTCGGTGCCCCGCGCCTCATTCAGAAAATTGAGAAGCAAGTCTTCAGTCGCTACGGTTACCTGCGTCGCATTTTGAGCGATAACGGCCCTCAATTTACGGACCATGCCTGGGCCGAGGCCAGCCGCCGATGAAGTTTTGAGGTATGGATCACACCCGTCTATCACTCACGCGCCAAGCCCACGTTACGGCGTAACCAAGAACTGAAGAAAGGTTTTAAATTACATCTTCATCAAGGAAACCAGCGGACCTGGGACAAACACTTATTTGACCTCCTTTTCGGGCTGCGACGGCGAAAAAACAAAAGAACGCTGCGACCAGGGTCACAATCAGTTACCTGTTAATGGGCTGAACAATTCTCCAACCACGGGAATGGAACCTGGATCAAGTCCTAGAGGACACGCACCAAAGGGAAGAAGGCATGGGCGTCACGCAGGGGCTTGACAACAGCAGGCCGCTTATGAGGCCCGGTACACTAGCCAGCACGCGCATTGGAAGCAGGGACGGCAGAAGTGCCACCCGCCGGAGGAGCAAACAAACCGACCAAGATGCCGGTGAGCAACCAAACTCACACAACCCACCTACTGCCGAGAGCGTCGACGGCGAGACGAACGCTTACCCTGTCGATACCATTGACAGGAAGGAGTTAGGTGCAGGAAACAGCCGCATCCGCTCAACCTACTCATTGCCGAGAGCGTCGGCGGAGACACGAACGTTCACCCTGTCGGGCTAACGAAAGCTTACCCCGTGTTAGTTAGCCATCTAACTTTGTAAGGGCTGCCTGAACGCACCCGGACTGGGAGTGTCAGGCTGAGTGGTTACCGCAGGGTACCTCGTTAGAGCAGAAGTTAAGATAATCAATGTACGTAGGGTAAGCCGCCCCGGGGTAGGTGGACGCTTTCCTCTTCTTTGCATATAAAAAGACAGGGTAAGCTAGCTCTATCCAGTGGCAAGCCATCACGTTACAACACCCCCTCCCAGACTGACTAGCGGGGTTCCACGACCAGAAAGTGTCAGCAATCCGACCTCCAGATTATCATCAAGTCTGAGTATCATTTGAAGTGTAGTCATTAATTGTTTTTTAAGCTGATATATACCTGAGTGTTCTATGAAGTTTCTGCATATATAGAGAGGATAAAACAATTCAAAAGAAGAGGAACTACAAAAGTTTTGGGCATAAAGTGTGCATGCCTAAAATGAAAATGGTAATGTTTGAAGAGAAGAAGATGATTTTGATTGCAGTGTGCTATTCACCAGACCCAATCACAGAAAAGTATCGCTGTATTCTGGAGCTATTACAAATTGTCATCTCCCAGTTCGAAAGGACTGGTGCCATTTTCAACTGAAAGATGCAATTAATTTTTACAAATAACTAATATCTGAATACCCTATCCGACAATAGTCCTGCACGAAATTCTTACAAACTAATAATTTAAACTTGAACGGTAAAATGCTCACAACCAATTATACAACTCTACAAACTACTGATCTGAACTCAAACAGTAAATGATTTAAATTAAGAATACAACCGAACAGTTAAACAACAACAAAAATAAGAAAGAGAAGGAAAAACTTGAAACTAAATCGGCAGACTAACTCTGCCAGAGTCGTCTCAGGATGGCGTCGGCCGGGGCCTGGATGATCTGATGATCAGCGTCCGAAACTCCCCTTTCTCCCAGTTGATTTGGCGCACGGACCACGGCGCTGTCTCCGAAAGGGGCGTAAGTTGCTAGAGGATTTCCGGCAGTGCGCGAGGTTCAGATGTTGTGACGGGATTCGAGATAGGACGGTTCTCCTGCCCAAAGGGCAAATAGGTGCCCTACTTTCGATTTCGGAGCCGATTACTACGACGGGGTCCTTCTTCTTCTTTCTCTGTCTCTTTGACCCGGCAGGGTCTGGGATCCTCGACACAGCTCCTTTGTAGCTTCCTGGGTCTCCCTGGACCACGATGGCGGACGAGGACCCTGGTCGATTGCTCGACGCCTGACGAACTCTCGACGACAGGGATGACCCCTGAGACTCCTCAGCTCTTGCACCGTCTCCGGGCGGAACTTTGGGATTTGTTTCTTCATCTCCGAGCTGCGGAGAAGGTTTTCTTCAACTAAGTTGGGATCAATTGACCAGTAATGTTTAAGGTCTTTAGTATCAGCTTTCTCAATTATTCCAGATTCACCCTGGATTACATAGACACCGGAGAAATTACTTTAATAACCTTTAGCGGACCTGCATACTTCGGGGATAATTTTTTCGCGACGTAATCGATAGCCGACGACAAAATATAAGTTTTACGCGAAACAATGTCATCAGCTTGATAGCGAATATCTCGTCTACGGCGGTTATAATACTTTGCCTGCCGATCCGACGCTACGTTCAAATGATACGCAACTCAGTCTCTAAGAGCTGGAAATCTCTTAATTCTACATTCCCATTCCTCTACAGCTAACAGAACGATATCGGGGGCTCCCTTTCCTGTCTTCTCTACGATTCTGCCAGTCTAGGCTCTCTACCGTAATTTAAGAGCGCTGGCGACAAACGAAAGGAACTATATACGGCCGCATCGTATGCGAAACGGAAATTAGGGAGATGTTCATCCCATCTAGGATGATCATTCTCTATGAAGGATGGTGTCATGGATTTTAGCACTCGATTTACCCTCTCTACCAGCTTAGCTTGCACATGATCCAGTGAGGTAGTTGAATGCCCGATCCCTGATTCTGATGCAGCCTTCGCAATTAATTTGTTCACAAATTCAGTGCCATTATCGTTGACCAATACTTCAGGAATTCCCCATCTAGAAACAACCGTTTCTTCGAACGACTTTTGAAAGTTCGCCACATTGGCTTTTCTCAGAAGTAGGACTTTGATCCATTTGGTGAAAATGTCTTGGAAAACCAAGACATACTGATAACTAGAGCGACTAGGCGGAAAAGGACCCGCTATGTCCGCAGCTTCTACCGAGCAAGGTTTCTCGATTACTCGTTTACCTATCAGACCTACTGGACCCGCCTGTTCTACCTTCATTCTCTAACAAATTTTACACGCTCTGACGTTATTTTCCATGTCACTAAACATGCCGGGCCAATATTAAAGTAACGAGAGACGCTGGAAAGTCTTATCTTCACCCAACTGTCCAGACGTCGTGGTATCGTTTGCTTCACTGATCGCCTTGTCGCAAAGTTCCAATGAAAGGCCAGCTTCCATACCTCTGAGTCAGGTAACAGTGGATCGGTGAGGTGATCAGGGCGATGACAATATAGTCTATTCTCCTACAATTTTCAATCAGGAAACTGATATGGCATCTCTTAAACTAACTTCGTCCTTCGGGTATACCAAAGATCATCAGTCTCACCAAAGGCACACACCACTCCAAGATCTGGGTCGAACATCCTTGATATAGCATCTAGAACATGATGAAGGGCACCGTTCCTATTTCTAACTTCAAAGTCATACTGTAACAACTTAAGGGCCCATCTACCCAATCTAACAGTAGGATCTCTTGAATGGTAGAGCCATCGGAGACTATTACGATCCGAAATCACTACAAAGTGATACCCTTCTAGATACGGTCTGAATTTCTCTACTGCCCATACCACTGCCAAACTTTCTTGCCCAGTCACGGTATAGTTTTTCTCGGCACAATTCGTGTTTTTGCCTGAAGGGCATGACTTATCGGATCATACTACAAATTGCGAACACACAATCATACAGGAAATGTTGAATAACTTTGAGAAGAAGATCTTTAAATTTCTCTATATAGCGAACGGAATATGCTTAAACCTGGAGAAAGAGAGACACAATACTTAAACTCTCATATTTCGTAATTTTACAAAAAGTGTTTTTCCCAGTATGGCGGAAGGCCTGAGATACGTGTGAAATTTACTATTCTGATCTGTCATTATCCAAAATCACACTTGACCACACTTCAACAAAGCCCAAGACTCGGAACAATCTAAATCATATTATATTCAATTATACACAGATTTTGAGGTGAAAGATTGTCTGCTGACACCTACCTTAGGTAAGGTTGTCTATCCGAGGATTCTCCATACAACACGCGTCGACGGCCAATACGGAACTGCTGTACTCCTTCGTGTCTACGCCCCCCTCACTTCCTCCAGACAAGACAAGCTTTATCTGGTAGATGCTACCGTCTTAAGCTATACATCTGGCTTCGTAATATCGTCGATATTAGTGGGTTCGGCCTCTCTTTGGTAGTTCAAATCATTGTTTCACAGACGTCAACGCGACGCCGTTTTTCAAAAAAAT
Organism: Melikaiella ostensackeni; assembly: GCA_032362435.1. NCBI lineage: Eukaryota > Metazoa > Arthropoda > Insecta > Hymenoptera > Cynipidae > Melikaiella > Melikaiella ostensackeni. The sequence goes on along the minus strand of JAUMHM010084290.1, from coordinate 29 downwards.
TTAGTGATTTTGGAACCAATCGTGCTTGC
>JAUMHM010084289.1:0-12535 GCA_032362435.1 Melikaiella ostensackeni | reverse complement strand
GCAACATAATCTGAAGCTTCAGTTTCAGGTTAGCCCTGAAGAAGTGAACTGCAATGTTCACGAAACGTCGGCAAGATCGTAGTTTTGCACACGATTGAAACCCAAAACACCTCCTTTCATCCTAATCTTCTTTATTCTTTGCCACGAATTTTGAAAACATGAAAAGAACATTTCCTAGAAAACTCTGCCTTTTTTAAATTCTTTCATTAAAAAAAAATTCTGTCTATATAAGGAAGGCAACCGATCAGTTTCATGCGGATTACATTATTTTTATGGCCAAGAGAATTTTTTTAATAAAATCGAATTTTTGCATTTTTCGCGGGAAAAACAAAAAAATTCAATATGAAAGTTTGCACATCTAGAATGGTTTTACCAAAAAAACCCTCTTGCTCTTTAGTAATATCTTGCATCGCTTACGAGAAAAAATCGTTAATCATATATTCAGAGAAGAACGATTCTCCCGACCTCAAAAATGGTTTAGCCTGCATCTTTATATAAGCACAAACTCTCAGAAAAATATTAGAAAAATAAAAAAGGTGGGCTTTTCTAGAAAATGTTTTTTTCATGTTTTTCGAATTCGTAGAAGTTAATATAGAAGATTTTCTAGAAAACTTCATCCTTTCTTATACTTTCCAATATTTGAACAAAGTTTGTTTTTCTATTAGGATGCGGGCGAAATCATTTTTGAGGCCAGGAGATTTTTTTCCTGACAATATACTTCTTTTCAATTTTCCTCGTGAATGATGCAAGATATCGCGTACGAGCAAGTGGTATTTTTTGAAGAAATTTTCCGCGACATGTTCCCACGAAATATGCGAAAATTCCATTCTATGAAAAAAGTCTCTTCTTCACAAGAATGGTTCAGCTCGCATAAAACACATAGGAACTACTAATTCAGACACTCGTAACTTCCTGGAAAAAATTGGTTTTTCAAATCGGAAAAAAATTTGTCGTCCAATTTCCAGCCTCATTTGAAATGGATTCGGTCTTCATGTACTATATTAACCTGTGTGAGGTTAGCCCCCCGAAGTTCAAAATTTTCCAATTTTCTTTTTGCATACGTTTGTACGTCGTTTGTACTGTCTGTACATTCGATATTTTCACTTGCACCCTCTTGGTCGCCAAACTAGTGGCCAATCGAAATTCCGTGTCATCTCTCCGAAGTTTAAATTTTTCAAATTTTCTTTTTGCATTCGTTTGTACGTCGTTTGTACCGTTTCCCGGCTTTTTCCTGGTTCTCTCGGCCAAAATTCGTAATTTCTCTCGGTTTGAAAAGAAAAATGATACATGCATCCTAAACTACGACTCAAAACAGGTTTACGTGAAAACATCTTCGATAAACGTTAAATTAAAGTGAAATGTTACGTATAGCAAAGAATAGATAAATTTTTTTGAAATCTTTGAAAGATCTCAAAATACATATTTTACGAAGATTTCACAAAGATTTCAAAAGATTTCAAGAATACGTTAACTTAAACTAAAATCTTACGTAAATCAAAGAACAATTAAAAAGACTCCAAAGATTTCGAAAAGGGTTTACAAAAATGTCAAAGATTTCGCAACAGTAAATACCTATGCAAGTGTCTATTAGATTTGGCTGAAAACTCCCCTTTCTCGAGTGACGGATTGTAATAGTAAGTAAAAATTGTATTTGCCCAACAGTAGTAAGCGCTCCAAATTTAAGCTCGATCGGATAATTCGGTATATGGATTTGAAGAATTTTTAAGAAGTTGAAAAAATTCGTCTATGGGCCAAAAAGATATGTTGAATTTCTCGTGGGTACTCTTTCCGGTAGTGAATGATAATATAGAATTAAGGTAATTGTCTAAAATCGCGGAAATAAAGAAAGTAATCCAATAAACGAAAATATTGGATGTACAAACAGTACAAACGACGTACAAACGTATGCCAAAAGAAAATTTGAAAGACTTAAACATCGGAGGGATGACACGAAATTTTGATTTGCTCCTAGTCTGGTAACCAAGAGGTACAAACGAAAATATTGAATGTGCAAACAGTGTAGACGACGTACAAACGTATGCAACAAAAAAATTCGAAAAATTCAAATTTCGGGGAGATGACGCGGAATTTTGTTTCGCCCCTCGTTGTTTGCCATGAGGGTACAAACGTATGCCGAAATAAAATTTGAACAATTTAAACTTCGGGGAGATGACACGAAATTTTGATTCGCCCCTAGTTTGGTAACCAAGAGGGTACAAACGATAATATTAGACGTAAAAACAGTACAAACGACGTACAGACGTGTGCGAAAAAAAAAATTTGAAAAATTTGAACTTTGGGGGGATTACACAAAATTTTGATTTGATCCTAGTTTGGTAACCAAGAGGATACAAACGAAAATACCGGATGTACAAACAGTACAAACAACGTACAAACGTATGCAAAAAGAAAATTTGAAAAATTTAAACGTCGGCGGGACGACACGGAATTTTGATTTGCCCCTAGTTTGGTAACCAACAGGGTGCAAACGAAAATATCGGATGTACAAACAGTATAAACGACGTACAAACTTATGCAACAAAAAAATTCGAAAAATTCAAATTTCGGGAGGATGACGCGGAATTTTGTTTTGCCCCTAGTTTGGTAACCAAGAGGGTACAAACGATAATATTGGACGTAAAAACAGTACAAACGACGTACAAACGTATGCCAAAAGAAAATTTGAAAAATTTAAACATCGGGGGATGACACGAAATTTTGATTTGCCCGTAGTCTGGTAACCAAGAGGGTACAAACGAAAATATTAATTGTACAAATAGTGCAAACGACGTACAAACGTATGCAACAAGAAAATTTAAAAAATTTAAATTTTGGAGGGATGACACGGAATTTTGATTTGTCCCTAGTTTCGTAGCCAAGAGGGGACGAACGAGAATATTGGACGTAGAAACAGTACAAACGACGTACAAACGTATGCTAAAAGAAAATTTGAACAATTTTAACTTCTGGGGGATGACACGAAATTTTGATTTGCCCCTAGTTTGGTAACCAAGAGGGTACGAACGAAGAAGTTGGATGAAAAAACAGTACAAATGACGTACGAACGTATGCCATAAGAAAATTTGAAAAATTTAAACTTCGGAAAGATGACACGGATTTTTGATTTGCCCCTAGTTTGGTTACCAAGAGGGTACAAACAAAAATATTGGATATAGAAACAGTGCAAACGACCTACAAACGTATGCCAAAAGAAAGTTTGAAAAATTTAAACTTCAGGAGGATGATACGAAATTTTGATTTGTCCCTAGTTTGGTAACCAAGAGGGTACAAACGAAAATATTGGATGTATAAACAGTACAAACGTATGCTAAAAGAATGTATGTTAAAAGAATTTTGAAAAATTTAAACTTCGGGGGGATGATACGGAATTTTGATTTACGCCTAGTTTGGTAACGAAAAGGGTACAAATGAAAATATTGGATGTACAAACAGTGCGAACGACGTACAAACGTATGCAAAAAGGAATTTGGAAAAATGTGAACTTCGGGGGGCCAACTTCACACGGGTACTATATTATATATATTTTAGGTAAAATACAATTAAATAGCCTATTTATATATAGCTTGGAATCTGGGATATTGTCATTTACCACAGCTACTACTTTTTGAGTATGTTTGTCGAAAGTTGTACAGTTACTTTGATTCGGCGTGAATTTGCATATGGACGTTTACGGGCGTCTCCTTACTTATGGACTTATGTATCTGCGAAGTGAAAGGGGTGTGAGGAGTGCCTGTTTTAGTTTGATAGACAGCAGTGGGGCTCTCTTTCTATCCTATGCATCTAAAAAGAGTGGTCCGTCCGACTTCGAAACTATTCACGGTATCGGAGTCCAATGCAAGTACAGATGGTAGTTTATCGTTTTGTGGTTAGGTTCGCCAAAAAGCAGAACATCTTACTTCGGTACGATCTGTAAACGCAGGATAAGTATTGTCGTGATGCCGCCTATCAAGGTGCATTTTTCATTCCAATCCTTACATACAATATATAATTTTTTCCGAAAAGCGGTCTTTGTCGCAAATCTTGGTACTTTTTGGATTATGTGAGCCAAAAAATCGACAAAATGGCTTCTTCCTTTGGACCTATTTTTACGAACGGGATTTCCCGACGATTTCCAGGGCTCTTAATAATATGTGTAAGTTTAAATAAAAATTTCAAGCAAATTCAACTTTTACCCACTAATAAAATGCGCCACTCGAAGAAAGTGTTGTTTCGGCTCACTCTATCATACATACATACCCACTCAGCAAGTTGAAAGAAAGCTTTGAAAAAATTGAACTTGTAATGCAAAATTTATTTTCTAGAAAAATGTGATGAAACTTTTTGATATTTATCAAAAGGCAAAATTTATTTTTCTTACTTTGATGTTGAATGAATAATCTTAAAAAATGACGAAGGAGCTTAAGAACTTGATTAAAATAGTTAAATTAACATGTTTCATTTAAAAAATTTTACGTTTTTTCTCAAAGTATCCACTCCCGTATGTCCATAACGCGACATAATACGTTATCTCAATAAAAGTAACGTACCAATGGTTTCCCTATGTCCCTAGGATGTCTACTTTCACGTACTGGTGCGCGTCATGCCACCATACATGGTGTTTGCAGCACACGGTGCTGAATTTGGATTTTTTTCTAGAAATGCTTAGAATTATTTAAATCAATAAAGTGCAAAAAGGACCTGTTTCAAAAATTTCATTTTTCATCGCTAAAGAAAAGACTCAAGTCGACTGCTCCATACAATATGGAATTAAGTTTGGGTGAGTTCATTCGTATATAAAGAATAAGGTTTCTGTTGTTCTGCACATGGAATCAAGTCTGTTTTTATCGATTTTGACATTTTGACTTTTCGTGATAAAATACAAAAAAGCAGGCCATTCTGCAGCTCGTAGAAACATTTTATGGAATTTTCCGCAATGTTTGCTACAAGCAATTATGATTCGTAATAGCAGTCTAATTCTCAGTATAAATATTTCAGAGTGGCCTCTCAGAAAAAGCAAAATTTTTTTGGTCTTTTTTCGGTGAACAAACTTTTTTCTCGTGCATTAAAACGAAAAAATTAAAACTTTCATACCTGAAAATTTTTTCAACTCTAGTATTGAATACTTAACTTCAAAGTCAAAGCATTCAAAGCATCAAAACTTATCTGGATTTGAAGGAGTATTAAACATTCCAATTTTCAAATTTAAATTCGTAATTTTTTGAAGTTTTAATGATGTAAAAATTAAAAATTAGATCGAGAAGATGTTGAAGTAGTGCCCAGGGTGCGAATATCAAGTAGAGTAGTGAAGTCAAGTCAATCTTGACAATATTTTATATTGCGCACTAAATTTTTACGTTTCCAACGTTCTTTTTACTCTTGAAAATGATTAATTTTACGTGTATTATTCCTCATAGTAGATAGGCAAGGGGATTTCTGGATTGATTAGTGTTAGTGTGTGTCTGTGTGAGGGGAGTTAGTGTTAGTGCGTGTCTGTGTAAGGTGAGCATGCGAGATAAGCATGCTCGTGTGTGTGTCCGTGTGAGACTGATATAATGTATTCCTATCATACTGACATCGAGGGCATTCTGCAACACAGTGGCTCATGTCCATGCTAAGCTTCTAGAATGTTCTTGATAACGTCATCGAATGATATTGTGAGAAACAAAATTTGCGTAAACAACTTCAAGGTTATTTATTATTTTGCGTTAATATTTTCAAGGTAATATTTTGTTTTGTCCTTGCACTTTCAACTGCGTAATATAGTTTATATGAAGAAAAGAAGGATGACTTATGCTTTCTCTCTAAATAATGACGACTAATTTAATTATAAAACATTTTTTTAGTGCGAAAATAACTCAAGAAAAACATTCTTCTGTAGTCTGGAACCTTAATACAAAGAGGGAAATACATGAATAGATAAAGAAAGTAAATGAGTCTTGAATCTAAAACGTCTGTTTGAATTTTCTGTAAACAGGACAAGGTTACTTATGATCCAATAGCATGGGTAAGAAAAGTATGTAAAGAAATAAAGCATTTCGCATGGTAGGTCACTTGCTCTGGATTTTTAATTCTGTATTCCAGAATCAGGTTTCGAGCGTGGACTCCAGATAAGAGATATGATTGAGAGCTCTTTCGTTCAATGCTAAAGCATAATTAGAGTTTTGTTTTAAAAAATTTACGTCACCATCTAAAACATAACATCCGGACGTGTTTAGAGGTTTTGACTTCAGAAACATTGATGCACTGACGTCGAAGGCAGCACGCATGTCACAGAAAGTTTTATGTTAATTCTTTTCAGCGCTACTTTAAATCAGTGCGAAGCTCAATGCGTCTACCTCTCGACGTGTAGCCTGTAATATGCTATTGTAAACATCTTCAAAGTTGGAGATAAGGCAGCGTGCATTTTATTCAAGATTCAAGTTTCAAGAATACTCTATATGTACATCCCTCAATAATAATAATAATGATCCGAAAGTATATAAGGCGCGATTCGTAAGCAATTTTTCAGTTCATTGTCATATTCAGTTTTCGCAAAGTCAGAAATTTTAAATTGATACTTATTCGCTCTCAACTTATTTTTGATATCATCTGAGAGCCATAGACAAGGGTGATTGTTAAGAAAGGTTAGTGTTTCTTTTAATTTAGAGTGAAATTCAGTGAAATCTTGTGAGTGCTAAAAGTGGTTTTATAGAAAATTTTTTTCAGCTTCCAAGCCACCGGGTAGACATTGCGAGGGCTTCAACTGCTTTTTCAATTGATTGCTGTGAGGAAGGCACAAGAAACTTGGTGATTGTGAGAGATTAGTGTGCTTTCTAGTTTAAAGTTTCAATTCAATGACATCTTATGTGTTTTAAAAGTCGTTTCACATCCAATTCTTTTTCAGTTGCTTTCCAACCATCAGGTGATCATTGAGAGCTCTGAAGTCGATTGTAAACATCAAAAACTCAATTGTTATAGTGTGGATTTGCGTTAAAATAGATCCTGAACTGAGCAAGAAACTCATTCCCGTTATGGATCAGGCGTATGGCGTGTTAACAGATGAGGTAAAAGTTAAGAAAATTAATAGATGGATTGAATTTGGTACGCAGAATGTTAGATTACTAAATAACAAGTTAAGGTACATTAAATTATCTGTAGGCGGAAAAATCATACACTATCGACAATAGGAATTTTGAAAGCGTAAAAACAAAATAAAAACTATTATGAAAGAAAAGGAAAGGTATTCAAGATTCACGCAGAAAAACTGATAGGATACAGTGGGAAACATTCAAAACAGCGTTTAAGAGTAGAATAAGAAGAGGCTGTGTGATAATTTGGAGCATAAAGATCTAAAACATTTTTTTGAGGATCCAAAGTCAGTGGTTGTTCAACGAATAAAAAATATCCAAAAAAAGATGGGAAGTATAAAAATAAACGTTTTTTTGCCGGAAAATTTAAATCTTTAGTGAACGGTGGAACGGTAGAAGAAATTAAGTACATGTACACTGAAAATAATAGAATTTTACCATCAACAGATATCAGTGCATGGTACGATGAAAATGTATTAGATCGAATTTGAATGAAAGTTGAAGAGAATTATAAATCTGATGGTAATAATGACATTCATTGCTTTGTATGGTCAGTGATGGCAGCTCTTCATTCTGTGAAAAATTACATATGTGAGACTAGATCTTATCCACGTTTTAATTCAGAACTCAAGAATGATGGAATCCAGTTTCCTATAACTCTCGAAGATATTCCGGGATTTGAAAAAAAAATAAACGAATTATGTATGAACGTTCACGACACAGAACCCGATAAAAAATGTAAGAAAGGTTTATCTATCCCGGTTAGTAAAATTTCGGTTTACAAGTACTAATTGTCGCACTTATGATTGCGATAGGTGTCTCTGTCACTTAAAATTAGAAAAATCTTTTGGAGTATCTTAGATTGGATTGTGAAAATGAGAATCAGTGTAGAATGATATTACAAAATGAAAATGAAAATGTTTTGAAATTCCAAAATTACAGATTTAAAGAAAAAGTTCCATTCTCCGTGACATCGAGTACCTATTAATGAAAGTTGTTAAAAATTCTTTGAATATAGGGCCATGTCAAAAGCATGTTCCGTACAGTGTCGCATTTTATTTATATCGCAGCTTTGATGACTCTCGGTCAGAATTTCAAATTTATCAAGGAAAAGATTGCATAGAGTGGTTTGTAAATGAATCAAAAGAAATTGCACAAAATATTGATACTCAATTAACGTGTGTCGTGCCAATGGAGAAACTGACACCAGAGCCAGAAATAGAGTTTCAGTCTGCTCAAAACTGCCATATCTGTGAGAAACCGTTTGAACAAGATGACATAAGGCATCACGATCATTGTCATTTGACTGGCAAGTATCGTAGTGTTGCACATCAGATCTGTAATGTAAATTACGAAGATTCGCACACTGTACTCGTAGTTTTCCCAATTTAACGGGATATGATTCCCACTTTTTCATTAAAGCACTAGGTGAACAATTTGATGGTGAAGTTAAATTATTGCCTGTGAAAAAAGAAAAGTAAATCTCATTTACTAAATATGTTGCTGGCACAAAAGTAAATCTTCGGCTTATTGATTCGTTTCGTTTTACGCTGAGTAGCCCTGAAAAATTATTTTCATATCTGGGAAATGATGATAAAAAAATTACTCTTAAACATTGCAAGAATTATGAGGAATTTCAACTATTAGCCAGAAAAGGAGTATTTCCTTATGACTATATTGATGATTGGGAAATGTTGAATAAGCAACAGTTACCACCCAAAAGCGCATTTTATTCTAAATTGAACAATGCTGAAATTTCCGATGAAGATTAACATCATGCGTGCAACGTTTGGGAAACGTTTAATATAAAAACTTTGGGTCAATACTCTGATTCGTCCATGAAAACCGACGTTTTACTTTTGGCCGATATTTTCGAAAGTTTTGGAAGAAACTGTTTTGCAACATATAATCTGAATCCCTTACATTATTATACAGCTCCAGGACTTGCTTTTGATGCAATGCTCAAATTAATCGTAATTGAACTTGAAATATTAACAGATCCTAAAATGATTGTTTTTAATGAGAAAGCTATTCGTGATGGTGTATCAGAGTGTTTAAATAGATATGCCAAAGCGAGTAACCAATTCATGGGATCTGATTTGAATCGAAGCGAACTTGAATTTTATATCTCATATTTTAACATTAACAACCAGCATGGTGCAGCAATGAGCGAATTTTCAACTTTTGCTGGTTTCGAATGGATACTTGATAAAGATATCAATGAACAAAGCATCCCAGTTGATTCACCGATAGGTTACATACTCAAGGTAGACTTGGAATAATCTGCAGAATTGCATGATTTACATAAAGATTTGCCTTTGGCTCCAGAGCATTTTTTACCTACTAATTTCTCATGTAAAATACCGAAACTTACAACGAGATTATTTCCAAAGAAAAACTATGTAGTTCACGACAGAAATTTGAAAAAGTATTTGACTTTGGGCCTAAAGATAAGTAATATTCACAGAGTTCTGAAGTTTGAGCGAAAACCTTGGCTGAAAATGTTTATTGACTTAAATACAGAAAAACGGAAAATATCGAGCAGTGACTTTAAGAAAAATGTCTACAAACTGACGAAAAATTTCGTCTTTGGAAAAGCAATGGAGAACGTTAGAAAATACATAGATGCCAGACTGATAATAAAATGAGAAGAAGGGTACGGTGCAAAAGCTCTGATTCCCAAGCCGAATTTTCATAGCTGCACCATATTCGAAGAAGATATGGTTATTATTGAATCAAAAAGGCTCGGAGGTAAATTCAATAAACCAATTTATGTAGAATTTGCAGCTTTCGATCTCTCGAAAATAATTACCTACGATTCTCATTACAACCACATTCTACCCATTTTTGGAAATTGTGCAAAATTGCTTTATACCGACACCGATAGTCTCATCTGCCATTTCATTGTTCCAAACATTTATGATTGTATTAAGCGGGATATTCATAAATTTGATACATCAGATTATCCTCCAGATAATGTTAATGGAATACCGTTAAAAATGAAGAAGTGTTGGGACTAATGGAAGATGAATGTAATGCTAAATTATGACAGAGTTTGTTGGATTAAGAGCAAAATCGTGTGCGTACAAAATTTTTAACGATAATTCTGAGAACTAGGAAGCTAGAAGTGAAAAAAGGTCTACGTTGAGAAGAATCGCATTCAATGACTACAGAAAATGTGTGTTTAAATATCGAAATTGGACAGGGTACCAAAATTTGATCCGAAGCAAAAAACACAAAGTGCACACTATAAAGCAGAAAAAAGTGGCACTGAGCTGGCACGACGATAAACCAGTGTTTCTTCCTGGTACCACAGATACACTTCCATGCGGATATGGAAAAAGTATCTACGAACCCATGGAAGTTGACAATAATGTATGATTAATCTAAACTGTATGTACAGGTATAATGTATATAGTATTAGTATAAATTAAGATTTTTGATTATTTTTATAGATGATGATGATTATTATTATTATTGAATCGAAATAAAAGCAAATAGTAGACCGAACGATATATGAGTACTATAGATAGGTTAGGCCGGTTTTGGATATAGATTCCTGTTAAAGACATGTTACCGACCCTTCTAGAAGAGTCAGAGCTGGTGATGTCATCGGTATTATTTTTTAGTGGCAGCAAAAGTATGTTGCTTGTCACTTGTTTTTAAATTTCGAGCGAAATTTTTCCAAGAAAGGAATTCGGCGGTTGAGCGGCTCTTTCTCTGATATTTTCATTTTACGTTTGATAGGAGAAACATAATTTTGTTTTTAAGATTCTTTCTAAAGCCGAAAAGGCACATTACATAAAAGTCATCTTTGATTATCTGAGTAAGCGTACTTTTTGTCGGCTTCAGCATCCATGGTATTTTATAACACACAATGATTTTGGCTGGTGAGACAAGTGAATCAAAAGAAGAATGTGAGGTAACTTGAGTGGTTAGTATCACATTTATATTTCCTGTGCGGCTATTTCTTTGATATTATTATTTTACGTGTGATAGGAGAAGTATGAATTGATTTTTGAGATTCTTCCTAAAGCCGGTACGGCACATTAGATAAAAGCCACCTTTGATTCTCTGAGTAAGCTTACTTTTTATCGGCTTCGGCATCTATGGTATTTTATAACCCACAGTGGCTGTAAAAATAAAATTCCATTAACACTGGGGATTTTGAAAAGTGTGAACCAAAAATTTAAACTGATACAGAAGAATCCTGAAGGTAATGTAAGTAAAAATAGAAAACAAAATAGAATAAGAACAGAAACCATTATTAATTTGAAAGACAAAGATTTAAAAATTTTTTTGAAAGACTCAAAGTCTTTGGTTGAGCGAAAACTAACAAATATTTTGAAAAATTTCGAAAATTTAAAAATTAATATTATTCTTGCTGCTAAATTTACAGCTATTGGAATTGGTAAAATAATTGAAGAAAATAAATTTTCTCATACCAAAAATGAAATTATTCTTCCCTCGAAAGATATAAATGCTTGGTTTAATGACGTAATTGAAGAGTTTTTAGTTAAAGTTGAGGAGTTTCGACAAAACAAATCAAATTGGTCTTTTAAAGAGATAATAAATATAGTTGTAAATATAAATAGATATGCACCACTTCAAGTAGCCTCATCTACTTCTGTTACATTACCGAAAAATATTTAAAGTCAAAAAGCAGTTGTAAATATTGAGAATCATGATTCGTATTGTTTTATATGGTCAATCACATCAGCGATTCATCCTGCAAAAACCAATGTAAATGTAACAAGTTCTTAGCCTCATTTTAGCAAGGAGTTGAAGTATGATAATATAGAGTTTCCCATTTGTTTAGAAGATGTGCCTTAATTTGAAAAAATTAATGATTTAAGAATTTAATATTTACGGTGAAAAGCAAGATGAGAAAAGAAAAAAGAAAAAGATAGTTCCAATTTATTTAAGTTCTCAAGAATCAAATATACCTGCAATCTACTTATGATTCAAAGTACAGAAATTGAATTTACTGAAGATATTGATAGCACTGATGATTATTATAATGTTGATATTGAAAATAATGAAGTTTTCAAGTCTATTTATCATTTTGCATGGATTCGTAACTTGTCTAGATTAGTAACATCACAAATGACAGAGAACACACATCGAACGTGGCCTTGTGACAGATGTTTATGTCATTTTAATTATAAAAGTTCATGATAAAAGCATAAAGCAGATTGCATAAATTTAAATAAATGTAAAGTTGTATCACCGAGTAAAGAAGAACAAATTTTCAAATTTTAAAACTATAGATTTAAGGACAAAGTTAATTTTGTTATTTATGCTGATACTGAGGGTCTCTTAGAACCATTTGTTCATAATAATACATTGCACATAGAAGTGTACGAGGGTCACTCAATAAATACTTAGCCTACAAAAGAAAAACGAAAATTTTAGAAAAGTGGCAATTTATTTTTCCACATAATCTCCTTTTAACTCAATACACTTGG
>JAUMHM010084288.1:0-12536 GCA_032362435.1 Melikaiella ostensackeni | reverse complement strand
ATACTCTAGGAGGTCGCCCGGTATCCCAGAGTTACCGTTTGAGACACATCACACGTGCCGTTTGTAATTTTGTAACTGTATTCAGAAGAAACTCTCGGTACAGGGACCCTCTATCCTCTATAATATGTATATTTAAGAACATATAAGTATATAAGAGTAAGATAAGATAATAAGATATATAATATAATATAATATAAGATATATAATAAGATATGTAAGAGTAAGTAAGAGTATATAAAAGTAGAGTAAGTACGAAGGATAGCTGAAGCTTGTTTAGAGGAGGGAGAATTTGGGACAGGAATAAGATAAGGAATGCAAAAAAGAGAATGATACTTAATTAGGAATGGATGGATAAGGGAACTAGTGAGAAGTACACATGAAAAGTATATGGAGGTAGATCATGAGCTCATAGAAAGACACACAGAAGTATTATTACGAAAAAAGGGTAAAAATGGAAGGAACAAATAATATAAATGAAGCGAGCAATAATCACGAGGCACAGCATAAAAGGGATAAGATGAGGCGAAGAGTTATGCTGAAGATAGAAATGTGAACTCTAGGGCGACGCGTTTAGAGAAGGCACTGGTAGAAAGCGTTAAGTTACTGCGTTTAGCCGCTAAGCGAAAGCGATATGTTAAGGCGTTTGGTAAAGCAGATAGGTTGAGGCGATTAGATGAAGCTTTAAGTCTAGAGGGGTGTTAAGTAGGAGGGAAGATGACGTAATGGGTACAGGCGAGAAGCACATGTGAATGAGACTGAGGAAGTGGGATAGTTATTTGTATAGCAGGAACAAAGTTCACAAACGAACAAAATCAGCGTTTTGCACCTGCTGCACACAATATTTTGTATTACATTTTCAGCGCGACAAAGTTTGATGGAAATGAGAAACGGTCTGGAAAAAAAGAATATACGATTATTATAGATCAACACTAGACGAAGAGTGCAAAACATGAATGATCGCGAGCTGTCATATCTCGCTACAGCTTGCTTTTTCCGATATATATCGCGCTCCTGCTAAATCACCGTAGCCAACCTAAATTCATTACAGTCAACCTAAATTTACTTTATCGAACTTTGAGATAGTATTGTAGCATTGTAGTCGACGGCCTTCTTCGAAAGCTAAATGAGGAGGGTTATCATACCCAGCGATATGCGTATGACTTTGTAATCTGGCCAGGGGGGCTAATCTGGGCACATTGATGGGTCTGACTAGGTCCACGCTACGCATCATAGAGCTCTGGTGCGATAGCTCGGGACTCCCGGTAAATCCGGAGAAGACCAGTTTGGTCATTTTTACGAGAAAGTACAGAGTAACAAAGGTCGACGCTCCTGCATTCCGTGGTGTGAGGCTGATGATGTCAGAGCCGGTTAAATATTTGGGAGTTATCATGAATTGTGAAATGAACTGGACGTAGCCTCTAGAAATGCAGGAGATTTGTCACAGCATTTTGTATGTGCAGAAGAGCTTTTGGTCTGACATGGAGTATAGGGTCCAACTTGATCGCCTGGCTCTACTCCACTGTCCTAAAACCAAGGCTCGTATACCTGCCGTGGTTTGGTGGCCAAGGGCAACAATAAAATGATGCAGGACAGACTCCGACGGTTACAAACGCTAGCGTTCAGAGGGGTGACACGTTGTCATGCCAAACAGAGACGTGTGAAAAGCGAATGGTAACCCGCTCCTTGTGGGGCGAATCTGGTACATAGATAGCTTCAAGGGAGACGGGGGCAGAAGCAGGAGGGAGGAGATGGGAATCCCACTTGGACGACATGCCACTGTCTTTCAGACGGTGGTCCTGGCTGTCCTCCGCTGCGCTGAGATACTTATAGAAGAAGACGTGGCTGGCCGACAGATTACAATCTGCTCAGACAGCCAAGCGACATTGAATGCATTTAGAGAACAAGACAGAACATCAGGGCTAGTTTGGGAATGCAGAAAGGCATAAAGTCAGCTAGCAGAGAAGAATAACGTGACCTTCATATGGGTTTATAGTCATGCAGGGATCAGGGGCATTGAAAAAGCGGACTATTCGGCAAAGAGCTGTGCAGTAAGTAAATATATAGGCCCGAAACTGGCTCTGAGACTAGCGTCTTGCTGCATCGGGATGGCAATCAAAAACTATATTTGGACGGAGCACCGGGCGTACTGGGAACAAACCCAGGGTTGTCGACAGGCGAAGGCCATCCTGAGATATACGTGCAGGATGGACAGAGTGAGGAAAAATCCTGAGGTGACCCAAGAAAGACCTGAGGCTAGTGGTTTAGATGCTCGCTGGGCACAATCAGTTAAACTATCACAGGCACAAAATGGGGCTGAATTCCACGACAAAGTGCAGAAAAAGTGGTAGGGATGACCAGACATCCCTGTATGTCCTACGCTAGTGCCCACCAGGAGCTATTTGCTGAAGGCGTGGCACAATGGGCTTACCCTCAGCGCCAGGGGGTGTCCAAATCGGGGCTCCCGCTCGTCTATAAAGTAAACTAAAACTAAGTAAATGTAGTCGACACAGTCCGCATTTTCTAGGCCCCAATGTTGGAAAATAAGACATTTAGGCGAACACTCACATTTTTACAAGAAGACTCAACAATTGTACTATGAAATATCGCTTTCAATTTTCCAACGGACTCCGAAAAAGGATGGTAAAACTGTCCAGAAACTAAAGACAAAATTGGAATATCCGAATTAGATCAAAAACTATAGAATTTCAAAGAAAAAATTTGTGCCTTTTTTTAAATAGACGTCAAAATTCAAATACTCATAACTGTGTGGAAAAATGTCCCGCAAATCGGAGAAATACATGTCACCTGATTTCCTATAATAAAACAACATATGCCGTCGCAGAGGGATTTTGCGAATTGAAGTGAAGAACCTATCTGATTTCAAATGGATTCCACCTATAGTGGCTTAAAAGCAAATGAGACAAGTTTAACTTAATCATGCTTGAAATATTTTCGATAACTTACGATTTATTTCCTGGCTTCATGCATCCCCATCCACTAAAAATACCATACGCTGGATCAGGTATAACTCCAAGGAAGAGACTAATTGGCCTACTAGGACTTCGGAGAAAGTCAAATTGCGGAGAAGCTTCAAGCAACACTGTAGAAAAAATCATAGAATTTGATGCAATTGCAATGAATCAGGCATATTAAGTTTAATAAAAATTGAATTAAACACTTTCATTCTGGTGAATCGATTTGTAAGAAATCTTTTCATTTACATAGAACAAGAAATTATTCAAGAAATCACCTAGTGCCGGATGCGGTTCCACTTGTATTCTCCTTCGGATAAAGTGAAGAGTTCCGCTGTTCCTCATCGCTGAACCAGATAAAATGGTGTACCCTCTCATACTACCAAAAAGCGATGGTGGTACACAAGATGCAGGAGCTAAGACAAATGCGGCCGATAATATACTCGCTGCGCACTCAATAATATCTTTTTGAATATTGACAATATAGGGAGCTCTTCCAATCTCTAGTTGTAGACATTCCTCATTATCCAGATTTATTACACGCTTTTGACGAATGTGAAGATATGAGGATTCGTCTGCAAGGATTATGTAAATCAATTTGTTAGTATTGAGGAAATGTGTTTCACTATTGGTTTTGTTTTAGTCCATATACATTATTATGTTTCCACAGTACTTATTCCAAGGCCAGTGAAGCTTAGCTTTGGGAAAAGATTAGCTTTAGGAAAAGAACCTAGAGCAGCGAATAAATTTAGATTACGAAGCTTCTGTAACTTGTGATAATCTAATCATTTATTTCTCGTTGTTTTTTTTCCACTTTTTCATAAGCTACTTGAGCCAAAAGGAGGTGGTACTTTACCCATGAATCATTGCTCGGGTCGTCGAAGAGAACAGCGATTTCACGCGGAGGGCCTTTATGAAGGTCAAGCCAACCACAAAAAACGAGGATACGATTGAGGGGGGGGGTAAGGTTCTTAAACTTTTTTTTGACATTTATTTCTATTTTTTCTATTCTAACATATGAATGTACAACATCTCAAGAATATTGTGTCAAAATTTTAGACCGATCAGAGAAAAACTATAGAGATATGGAGTTTTAAAAGTCCGATGCTCCCCCTCGATTGCGTATACCTGCCTGACAGCTACGCCGCGTGTTTACGCAGATTACGTAGACAAGAGCTGTCTAATGTTCCCTTTGTGTCTGTCAGAAGTCCGCCTTAATACGAGGACGTCAAGACTTTTTGAAGGGAGATTCACGAAGTTTAACACCCATTGTATGAAGAAACTATAAACATCATGCATTTCAACAAGCTGTGCGACAAGCACATAAGGTCCGAGAAGCAATGCCCGCCTAAGACTGCCGAAGAGGTGAAGAGAACACTGAGGGGCGGGAGAAACTTCTCCGATACATGGCCAGATGGTATCAAGAACTTCTGGTGGACGAAGTTTGCCTCTATACATCAACATGCGGCCCGGATCTGTACCTCTTATTGAAAGTCAGAGACGACTATTCAGTAGTGGCTTGTGTAAGGATGCACTGTACTCCTATCGAAGAAAGGCGACTTGCCGAACCCAAGGAACAACAGGCCAATAACATGTCTGAACACGCTGCATGAGATCTCTACAGCTATCCTGGATGACAGGATTGTTCGGACAATTGGACTTGTGTGAACGAGATCTGCAAACGAAGTGGATCGAAAAGGGGCGTAGCAGACTGCCAGCAAAACCTGCTAATCGACAGACGTGTCTGCAAAGACGCTTTGCTCTACAGTCGCAATCTGTCGACGGCCTGTACCCTGCTGTGGTACATCGCATACCGTTTCCAGGGAAGCGGTCGAGGAGTGAATTCGGGTTGCACATGCGAGGCAGTGGGAGGAAGCCAAGGAACTAAAGCACTCAATGAAGTACATGAAGTTAACACATTTAAGGAGGTCCAAAGATCTCAAGAATATGGAAAGTAAACAGGTAAAGGTTGTGGTGGAATCATGAACTGGCGACTGCCACTTGAACAAACATTTACACACAAGGAGGTTTGAGGTCGAACCTAGGTGTCGTAAATGTGGTCACTTGGAGGAAGCAGCGCATTATATACTGTGTGTAAGTGATGCGCTTGTAATACTCAGAGAAAGATATCTCGGGGAATACTTTTTAACCCCGGGAGAGTCTGATGACATCCCCTTCGGAGCAATTTACGCTTCCATGGTTAAAACTTCTCTGATGGGTGATGTTCAACGAAATGGACACAGTACAATAGGTTCTACCGCAGTGCTTTGGGTCTTTTAATAGCCCTGTCCGGATAATAACAATAACTAGTTGCTAGAACGTTTAGTCGCCAGGGCGCGCAGTATTTCGCTTACATGACAAATATGCTAAATTCAACGTCGCATCTAAGCGCATAATTTCACATTTTTCGCGAAATACATGTAAAGAAGTTGCAAAAATGTCTTCTCCTATATTTGCATTTAAAAATTCGTCAGTGAATGTTAAACAGAAAATTTTTGACACGCTTTGGATATTCTTATTTTTAATCAAACTATAAGAAAAATATATTTCGAACTTCACTTAGCTTTTCCATCTAGATATTACCTAGGATTCTGAGGGGTCCTTGTTCCACGTGTAGGAATTTCAAATACGTATACTCTAAGGTGGAAAAAATGCGATTATCAATTGTAGTCGTTAGATTTTCAAATATTTTCAAAATGATTTAATTTAACGTTTCTCAATTGATAAATGTATACTGCAACGATCTAACTTATTACCCAGGTGTGTGTATGTGTCGCTTTTTTTTGCTAACACGATAGCTTGAAGACGGTTGCAGATAAATATCGATAAAATTTGGAGGGCTTATGTTTACCAGTAATATTTCAGAACTGACACAGAAATTTCTAAACATATTCACTAGATTTTTTATCATAATATTTAGAAAATGGGATTTTCATGGTAAAACTTTTTTCATTCAAATATTTAAAAGTTGATGCAAAGATAGAAAAATTTTTTTGATTCGAGACGAATCGATTGACCTACAATAGGTAAAGTGTAGGGAAGTTATAATCATTAATAAATTTGAAAAATTGTTTTTTTATATCATCGACATAATTGAAAAGTGGAAACACCCCAGTCCAAATTCGAAGCTAGTTTAAAATTTAGCTCACTGCATTTTTTTTTGAAGTGGACATGTCAAATTTCTGCACGTGGAAAAAAGCATGTCATTATTTTGTTGTTATGTGAAAAAAATGTTCTTCGTTTTTACAGTGTCGGAACCGATTAAAAAGGGCAGAATTCAAGATTTGAAAACACTTGAAAAAGTATAATTTTTTATACCAGAAGACATTAAAAATCTTTCTTCTTAATTCGAACGCCAAACAACCATTTTTTTTCTTTGGCTCCAATCAGTCAATTAATTTCAGAATTATTACTTTACCAACGTCTACTTATGTTCTTCTTGTTTAAAATATTGTTTTTTTTTAAAGGTGAGAAGTGCATCTCATGTCTTAAAAAAGTTTTTATTTTGACAACACATTATTCGAATTTTCATCGTATAATTTCGTATAATAATCAGTTTTTCAGCATGTAATTCAGACATTTTTAACGTGAGTAAATACTGTCCTTATCTATACCTTGAAGATTTTATTGGTAGACATTAGTCTTGCAATTAGTTGTGAAAATCCCCAGTTTACTGCTTTTATTATCGGACTTGTTTTTTAGGTATAGCGTGAAGAATAAACCTTTACTCAACTATAACGTCACAGTGTCTATATTATTTCTATTTTCTTTTAGCAGTTAGGATTGAATCTTAATGCCAGAGCAGTCAGAGCATAGGGACACACGCCATTTTTAATTAGGTGCAAAAACCCCAGTTTATTGCGTTCACTTGCGGGTATATCGTGAAGAATAAACTCTTGGGGGGAGCCCCCCAAGCAGCACTCTCGATATTTTGGTGACACTTTCAAATGTTACGAAACTTCCTTTTTTAAACCATAACTTTTCGTGTTGTTACAATTCAAAGTTGACGCATGAAAAAAAATCGTTGACTCGAAAATAAAAACGAATTCATCGATCTAGAATATAATATTGAGAAATTTAAAAATTTACAGTTTTATTTGAATTATTTTTCTGTACACTTTCACTCTGCACTAATACACAGTGGACGATATCAATCGAATATACGAATGATTCATTCACAGGGGAACAGTGGGATCATTTTTGTAGTAGCTCACAAGTTGCGTTCTCGATATAAGAATTTTTTTTCTCAAAAAAACTTGCTCTGTAACTCGATTTTTTTAAAACACGGGTTGGTATCTAGTTGGTATAATTTAATAGAATGTTTATAGCTATCTCCATTCAAAAATTTTCATCTTTAAGAATACTTGAAATTTTTAATTTTTCGTTCACAAGTAAATTTGTTTCAATATTAGGAATATAGCAACATAGTAAGTAGCAATTTTGTCTATTTTGACAACATGAATCAACTGATGTATTTAGAAACGCCCTATGACCAAATGAAGTTATGATTTTTACTGATTTGTACATTATTCTGTTCGGTAAAACCACGTATACTTATATATTTCAAGGTGCTGATTACGAATATAACTTCGAAAATATTCGCAAGTGACATTTCCGAAGTCAATTCAAGAAAATAGTTATAAAATTACCAAATTTTCTAACTATTATAAATGACAATCATTTCCTTACTCTTCAATAAAGTGTATTAACATTAGGGGCCAATCGATTCGTCTCAAAGCGAGGAATCTTTTATGTTCTTGCATTAACTTAGAACAATGTTGATGGATATAAATGCGCATATAAATGATATTCTGATTTGATTTCTCCTTACTTAAATCAACTAGGTGAGGACGTTCGCCGGGTGGCCCTGATGGATCACTTTTGTCAAGTCCCGCAGCATTTAAATCTGTAAAAATAAAATAAGGATTTTCAAAAAGATTAAATATCAATCTCAAAATTTCAAACACTGAAAAATAAACAGTCGATGTCTCAAGATATTTACATCCATATTCATATTATATTGGATACACTTACCACCAGGATTGAAGAAAACCACCATATGGAATAGAGTGCTGATAAGGATATTCATTTTTTTCAGAAAAATTCTGTAAAAGGTGACTGATAAAGTTAGAAGAGATTCATTGCTATATATAGTATATGATAATAACTACTTCATTACTCAGCTTTGTTATCATAAGTCAACAAATTTTAAAATCATAATAATTTGCAACGTGTGTAGACCACGTGGTGGAACAATGAAATATCATTAAAGTGTGAGTTTCGCACATGATCTCCCTAGTATAAATCCACATTGGACTTATACCACACACACCCTTGTGTGTTTTGAGGACACAGAGCGACCTAAGACTGATAGTTCTCTCCATCCATCTCGCAAGTGCCTTGGTATGTTTCTGGCACGCGAGTATGGCTTCGAGGTTACGAACCAGTGATGGCTTCGCTCCTCTGAGTGCACTAGGGTGGCCCTTATTCATACGTAGTGGAAAATAAATTTCAAAATTTTTTTGCTCTCACCCCCCCCCCCCCAGTTTTGTTCGAATACCTAAAAAAATGATCTCCAAATCTTAGCCAAATCGGTTAATATTAACCCGTGCCTCAAACACCATAAAGTTTAACACATGTTTCTTATGGCGGGAAATCAGTTTTTTGTTAATCTAAGATTTCAAAGCTTTATAAATATTCACATCTGCAGAAGAATGGCGAAAATTAAATATTTAAAAAATATGAAATTGTTCAAGCAATTTAGGTTTGTCTGAACAATTTACGTTACTTAAACAATTAAGAGTAGTATTAAAAACAAATTAGTACTCACAGAAATTGACATTTGTCTGGAAAATCCATGACATTCTCGACTCATATGAATCCATCAGATGTTTATACAAATAAAAATTGTTTCAACAATTTCAAATTGCTTAAAAAATTACTGGTTATTGTTATATTACCGACTCGTGATGATTTATGGAAAAAAATTCAAAAAGTGTCAATAAACCTCAATATTAGATCAAATTCGTGTTTCGCGTTCATAAGGTATTCCTTGGGGACCCATTAAAGTACCACGAAATAACTCAACTTTGAAATTTATAACTGACATTCATTATTTAAGAATTGTGAACAACATATTGCTATGCGGAATAATTTGCAAGATTTCATGGCTTTGAAATCTTAGGTTAACAAAACATTGATTTTCCGTCAAAAGAAAAATGTGTTAAACTTTATGGTGTTTGAGGCACGGGTTAATATTAACCGATTTGGCTAAAATTTGGAGATCATTTTTTTCAGGTATTCGAACAAAACTGGGGGTTGAGAGTAAAGAAATTCTAAAAGGAAAAATAAGGGCCACCCTAGAGTGCACCGATGACTGGAACAATCATTTTAAGTGAGTATACTTTGAACAATCACCGCAGTTCCCGTATGAAGTCTCAATAACTAACCCCCTTTTCCTTCTCCTCGAGTGTGATGTTTCTGTCGACCGGTGCCGAGAGTCAATAGGAACTATTCGCGAGAACTTGCAGTTCCAGGAAATTTGGAACTTTTTGTTCTCGACAATTGACTCTATCTCCTTCGAAGCGTTTGGCAGGGCAGGGTCGCGGCCAACACCATGAGAGCGCCAAAGATAGTAGCGAAGCACTCTCAGGGGCGCATTGAGTCTGCAGATATACAGGTACTTCACTCTCGCGTCAGCGGGACACCCTGATAGTACGTGCTATAAGTGCTCAGAATATTTATGACACGCTCTGCATGCTCTTCTTCTGGACTGCCTCTCTAAACACCGTACACCTTATTGTCTCCGAAAGATGGTCAGGTCGGGATTTATCGTCCTTTGCGGCACAGAGATACTCGTAGCACTGCGGCAAGCTGGCATACACCGCAGCTCGATGTCCCTCAACGCCGCAACTCCAACAACTCATTGTCCTGTCGAGACTAGTCCAACTCGCTGCCAGATGGCCGTAGTTCTGTTTGCGATAACAACGCGTCATCTCCGTTTTTTTTCCGGATTCTGCAGGAGACTTACCCGATCTTGATGTATGCTGCCCGCAGGAGATTCTTTTCCCAACAGCAGCTTCCATGGCCGAAGACAGTTTTTTTATCTCCCTCTGGTGTCTTCTTCATCTCCATGAGGACCTCTCCGTTCCTGATATCCCTGATTCTCTTGATTTTTACTCCAGGTTCGTTGGGTTCAACCTTTTTTTGAAGTTCTTGAGAACACCAGCGTAGCTTATTTCCTCAGCCGGCTTGATGAAAACCGTTTTACGATGCGCACGTCCTGGTTTCTTTCTTCTCTTAAGCTTGGTTGCAGGGTTCTCCTTGTTCGTATTCCTATTACTGGATTTCCAATGAACTTGGTCGTCTTTTCCATAAAACCCTTCATTCAATCCTCGTGGATTCCCACTTCAGTACTGGAACTCCTATCCGGCCCGTCCGTAAAGTTCAACTCTCCACCGAACAACTCCTCACAAAAGCTTCTATTTAAATTTTCATTCTGCATAATGAGCCTCACGAGCAGCTAAGGAAATGTACGGTCCGCCCCCGCAGAGTCCCTCATGCAATGTTAAGGTCTCAATTCTCAAGGAAGCGACCTGATATCACTGTTTGAAACATCTTCTTCTTCTATTCTTTTTTGTTCATCCTCCCCTCCCTTTAGAGCCTCTTTCTCTGTTGTTTACCCTCCTGTTTGTACCGTTCCACTTTCTTCGTTCAAATCCGATTTATCACTTAGTTTGCTTTTCACTTCTGCTAAAGCTTTTTTTTCATTTTCATGTTTGGTTTTAATGAAGTCTTTCAGCTTATCGCAAGCTTTGACCCTCCGCTCTTCACTTTCTCAATCAAGTCAAGCCTTTTTATTATTATTTATCACGCGTTCCCCATTCGGTCTTATCTCCATTATTGACCCTTATTCTTAACAATGAGCTAAACCCAACTAAGAAGTAATCCGATTCTATTCTTACTTCAGTTCTGATCTCTATGGTAGGGCATTCGTTCTCAATCACTTTTACTATTATATAATCCAAAACCGGGTTCCCGCCTTCGAAAATATGGGTCCAACTTCCTCCTTCGTCGTCTTTAGTTGTTCCATTTAATATTCATGACTTCTCCTTGCAAAATTCTAGCTATTTTTTGCTCTGAACTTCCTATTTCATTCTCTGGCTTCCTGTCTTCACGTTACCCTCGTGTTACTTCACCTATCCCAAACCAACCCCATTGTTCCATCCGTGGTCCTGCATTCCATTCTCCCACGAATATTAATCTATTCCCCCTACTTTCAGCTTGTATTATAATATTTCTGAGATCACTTTGTACATTGAACATCCCTACGTTGTTGTACGTTGAAACTGAACTAATAATCTTACCTGTAGTAAACTCATTTCGTTTAAGACATGTAATTTATTTATTTAAAAAAATTATCTATTTGAGTTAGAAAAATTATTAGAGAACGAATGCCCTACCACAGAGATCAGAACTGAAGTACAAATGTCAAAATAAATTCGAAAGAGCGATCACATTATAGATACTTACATGAGCCAAACACGGTCGACACTATAAAATTTCGCGATCGGATGATCGCTGAGTCCTCACTTTCCCTAATCTCTCTAATTATTTTTATCGATAATCTATTACACAAAATGCGTCATTAGTTTTCCGAAAACCAAATAAACGATTAATTATCACTCAGGTACTCGCTGATTTCGCTCATATACCTATAAATTTTCTTCAAACGCGATAACATACATAATTCGCTTTATACCTCTGTAGTGTGTAATCAATCAAGATAATGAAGAAGGTCGACAATTAGAGATTCGAAGCGCTCCCCACATTGTCAATATTTAAAAAAATAATATTTGTAAGTGCGCGGAAACATGTTATCGGCCGTATTTGTCTTAGCTCCTTCATCTTGTGTGCCGTTACCGTTTTATGGTAATTTGAGAAGCTACACCACTTTATCTAGTTCAAGGACGAGAAACAGCGGATCCTCACGATTTCGAAAAAAGAATAGTAGTGAAACGGCATAGGGGACTAGGTGATTCCTTGAATGATTTTTCCTTCTTTGTACAAGAAAGATTGCATAAGAATCTATTTACCGGAAAGAAAGTGAAAAATAAGTTTTTTAAAAATTTAATATACCGAATTCGTTGCAATCGAATTTTAAATATGATTTTTATTTACAGTGTTGATTGGAGCTTTACCACATTTTTATTTTTACCGAAGTCCTAATTAGGCCAATAAGTCTCTTTCTTGGAGTTGTACCTGATCCAGTGTATGGTATTTTTAGTAGAATGGGCTGCATGCAGCTAGTAAATATATCGTAAGTAATCAAAAACATTTTGAGCATTATTAAGTTATATTTGTTTCATATGAGGCTTGAGGCCCACACCGCTCACTTGCATTCACTCCCACCCACATCCACTCTTAACCCTCGTCGCCTCAACTCACTGCCCCTCCACGCATTTCACTCCCCTCACTCCCAGACTCTCCCCTCTCTACCTATTCCACTCCTTCCGTTTACGTCTACATCCCACTCATCTCACAGTTGCTATCCCCTCCCGTAGT
>JAUMHM010084287.1:0-12536 GCA_032362435.1 Melikaiella ostensackeni | reverse complement strand
GACTACCCAGAGAATCGCGGTCGGTAATTCATCTTTTTCCTAAAAACTAATTTTCGGAATATATAAATAGAAACTAATAATTTTCGTTATAAATATGCATCCTGAAATTATTTCTTGAATAAATACAAAGGTAAAATACTATTTATAAAGCTATTTACTAAGTTCACAAGTCATTTATAAATGCATGAATTTACTAAGTTTAGACAATTATTTATTGCCAACTTCACAAGTAGCTTTTCTATATGAATAAATAAATAAAGAAATTCACCAAATTCGCGAAACTATTTATTTCCAAATTTACAAGTCCATTTCTTATAAACAAATAAATTCCCCAAGTTGTCAAATTATTTATTGCTAACTTCATAATTCAATTTCCTTTATAAATAAATAAATTTACTAACCTTGTGAAATTCTTTATTTATAAATACACAAGTCTTTGTTCTTTATGAATAAATAAATAAATTTACCAACCATGTGAAATTATTTATTTGTGGACTTCTACGTCTCTGTCCTTCATGAATAAATAACTAAATAAATAAATTCACCAACTTTGCTAAAATAATTATTTCCCAATTCACAAGCCTATTTCCTTCATACATAAATAAACTTACCAACTTTGCGAAAATATTTATATTCAAATTCACAAGTCTTTGTCCTTTATGAATAAATAAATAAATGAATTTACCAACTTTACAAAATTATTTATTCTCAAATTCACAAACCTATTTCCTTTATAAATAAACAATATTTCCAACTTTGCGAAGTTATGTATTTCTAAATTGCAAGACTATTTCCTTTATAAATGAATGAACCTACCAATTTTGCGAAATTATTCATTCCTAAATTCACAAGCCTATTTTTTTATGAATAAATAAACTCACCAACTTGGCGAAATTATTTATTTTCAAACTCACAAGTCTCTGTCCTTTATGAATAAATACATAAATAAATTTACAGCCTATTTCCTTTATAAATAAATAAACTTACCAGCTTGGCGAAATTATTTATTTCCAAATTCAAAAGTCTCTGTCCTTTATGATTAAATAAATAATTAAATAAATTTACCAACTTCAAAAAATCCTTTATTCGCAAATTCACAAGCCTATTCCTTTTATAAATGAACAAACTTGGCGAAATTATTTATTTTCATATTCACAAGTCCATTTATTATCAACAAATATAATAATACAATTATTTCTTTGCAAATTCTAAAGTCTATTTCTTTCATAAATGAATGAACTTACCAACTTTGCGAAATTATTCATTGCAAAGTTCACAACCCTCTTTTTTTTAAAAGTAAATCACTTATTTCAGAATTCATAGATTTATGAGCACTGCGGCGCTGCAGTTCCTAATGTGTGGCACGTGCCAAGTTAGATCTTCGGTGAATTTTATTTTTTTCGCTAGTGTTCAGATAAGAGTGTCGGCTCTTGTCGAAGGGAAATTGCTATGACCCATTGCATGAAGCAGGTGGTCGGCTCTTCGCTCTGCTCATGCAGGGAAGTATTTTTCGACCCCATACAGAATCCATGAATGAATATACAAATTTAAAAATATATGCGTCGATTTATATATTCTGAATTTATAAATTAGTAACTTATAAAATTATAAATAATAGACGAACTGGAAAGAATGAAATTATATATCAATATTATATGAACAAATATTTTTTTCCAATAATGACAGTTATTTACTTATTTTTCTTAGTTTTCAAATTTTTTAATTTTTTCAATGACCCCTGTCGGTAGTGCAGTACATTTTGTTATTGTTGGTAAATTTATTTGTTTATAAAGGAAATAGGCTTATGAATTTGGGAATAAAAAATTTTGTTACTTTGGTGAATTTATTTATTTATGACGGAAATAGGCTCATAAATTTAAAAAACAAAATTTTTGCAAATTTTGTAAGTTTATTTATTTATGAAGGAAATAGGCTTGTGAGTTTGGGAATGATCAATTTCGTAAAGTTGATTAATTCATTTACTTATTTATTCATAAAGGACAGAGACGTAGAAATCCATAAATAAATAATTTCACAAGGTTGGTAAATTTATTTATTTATGAAAGAAATTAAATTATGAAGTTAACAATAAATAATTTGACAACTTAGGGAATTTATTTGTTTATAAGAAATGGACTTGTGAATTTGGAAATAAATAATTTCGCGAATTTGGTATATTTTTTTATTTTTTTATTCATAAAGTACAATGACATGTGCATTTATAAATAAATAATTTCACAAGGTTGGTAAGTTTATTGATTCATATAGGAAAGCAACTTTTAGAATTAGCAAAAATAATTGTCTAAACTTAGTAAATTTATGCATTCATAAATGACTTGTGTACTTAGGAAATAACTTTATAAATAGTATTTTATCTTTGTATTTCTACAAAAAATAATTTCAGGGTGCATGTTCATAACGAAAATTGTTCATTTTCATCTATATATTCCGAAAATTAGTCTCGGGATTCGTCTGCTCGGTGTCATCTCAACCTTTCAGAAAATGAATATTTTCTATCAATTCATATATTCTTTCGCATAAAAAACGCTCTGTATTTCTCGTTATATCGATTCCAGGATTTTATCAGACCCCGAATACTGGGTGAGTTTTGCCTATTTATCCTACAATCTACTTCCGCAAATAAATGTAGGGTCAGGGTCGTGCTCATAATTGGGGGGAACCAAAAGAGTTTTGTAAGTTCCCTTTATCCAACGTCCTTAAGGGTCAATATTATGCGATTAGATATCTTCAAAAATAAAAAATTCAATTTCAAATCTACAAAACTGAAGTAACGTTTTAAATTTGCAACACAATGCCAAAATTGACGAATTGAAACATTTAAAATTACTAATTTATTACCGATGCATATTTGAAATTTAACTATTTCACTGCATGTTAATTTTAAATTGAAATCCTGAACACTTGGAAAATTCCGAAAGAGCATTAACAACTGGAAATTCTTAGGATAGCCTTCTCATTTCCCAAGTGTCTTTCAAATTATTCTGAGGGAAAATTAAAAATAAATTTGCCCTGAAAATAAAACGATGCCAGAACTAGGCATTTAAAATTGAATTATTCCAAATTTGAAAATGTTTTAAATGAAACATTTCAAATTCAATGCATCTCAAATTATTATTATTTTTTTAAGTGATTGAAATGTACAATTAAAAACTTGAAATCATAGCAATCTTGTTTTATGTTTGTATATTATTAATTGGCAATGCAATGTTTCCCGCCCGCTGTAGTGCGTGTATAATATTGCTTGTTACCAATAATAATCTGCAAGTGTATGCAGCTAATACATTTTGTTTCAGTGATGGGCGCTGCTCGATATTTCACAGTCATGACCAAATCCTGACCTGTCATGACAGTAAATGTTGGTAAAACGCGGTCAGGCTCAAATATTTCCACCAGGAAAGGATTTTTATAGAAAAGAGTGGTTTAGTTGTTAGGAAATATTCTATGATAAACTTATACAAAGAGTTTTTCGGTTCTGAATGTTCCAGTTATTCTCAAAATAATGAAGATGCCGGAAAGCTGAGCATAGTAGACGACGCTTTTGACAATTTCGCGCGAGTTTCGAGGGGAATTCAAAACTGACACTTCATAAATTGACAAATTACATTAAAAATCTGTCACGTTCATTTAGCAATATTATAAAAATAATAGTAGTATGTTAAATCATTTTTCATGAAAATTCCATAAATTTCATTCCTAAACACTAAGGTGAGTACTTTGTATCTTGTAGGTTATGATCGCAAATAAAAATACTGTTTTTTTTCTCTAAGTTGTAATATAATGTATATACAAATTTCATTATTAATTTACATCTAGTAGTAATTTGCATAATTTAATTATATATTTATGCATATATGTAAATTGTGTGTACATACTCATATGTATGAATGTATTAAAAAAAATTTCAAAATAATTTAAAAGAAATAATTAAAATAAAGTATTTTAATGTTCAATGCCAGGTAAATGAAAAATGAATTTCAATTATGTCTTTATTTGTCTATAGAATTCGAAGCATGAAAAAGTACTTTGAATGATTTGAGGTTTAATGGTAATTAAGTGTTGATTTAGTAGTGAATGTTGTGTAATTGTCGTATTTTACACACTTCATTTATTATTAATCAGACTGACAGAATGAGCAGTAACAAAAATCCTCTTCCTCAAAAGTTTCCTCATACTCATCGTCTATTTTTTCCTTCTTATCCTTTTTTTTGGATGCATTCAAGGTTCTGTTACAAATTTGTAGATTTTTTGCTACAAAAACAACATTTACTATCTTTTTTGTTGATAATCTATTTTTCTTCTTTGTGTGGATGTGAATTAAAGCGCTAAAACTTCTTTCCGTCGCTGCCGAAGTTGGAGGCATAGATAAAACTGCGGTTGCTAGTTTGCTAAGTTCAGTTCCCGAACAAAATGTGCTCCACCAGATTCTTGGATTTTCTTCAATTTGAGGACTCAAATTCCACAGTAATTCTGTCGACCAAAACTCCAGTCGTTTCATGTAAAGATGTATTTCCTTATCTATCTTTTTTGTATTCAGTTCAAGTGCAGAGCTCACTTTCGAAATATAATCAAAACCTTCCATTTTTTACTCTTTCGTTAAGATTTTACCTTAAAAGTTAGGATCAAGAATATTCGCAGCATAGTGAATCAAGGTCATTATTCCAGACGCTCGATCATAGACATTTCCTGATATCTCTATTTCTTCTTCTTCAAGTAGAGATAAGATTGAGAGATTTGAATCCAAGTCTTCTGAAATCTCTAGAATAGCATTGGGGACTTGACTGGTTATACATTTGTCGGTTTCTAAGAGTGTAATCCACACTTCGATTGGCTCAAGTGAATAATATAATTTATTTGCCTCGCACCACATCGTCTCATTGAGAATAAGAGCTTTTGCTTCCTCAGAGAGACTTTTTTGCACTTGCGGGCACGTCGCAAGTTCTTGAAGTGCACTTTTATTGTTCATAAGACTTTCAATAGAAAGAACGGTATAACACCATCTCGTTTCTAACTGAATGACTTTTAATCGTTCCTTCAGAATTTGACTTCCATTACCAGCCGTTATGATGGTGAAGACTTTCTTTTGAATACTTGCATAGGAAGCTTTTTCAAAATATCCGTGACAAGTATATTTAGCCAATGATCAACACATCGGTAACAGGAAACTGGCGAATCTTTCAAATCCGGATCATTCATCACGAGCCTTCTAGCTTTGACCATGGTTTCCTCATAACCCGTACAAACGCCCATACAGTGACATTTTCCACACTTCAAAATTGTCTCCTTAATATGCTGAGCATAATATTCTCCGGTGTGGTGATCTGTTTTTGAATACGTGCTCTCGTAGAGGATCGGTTCTGGCGTCGTAACCAGTGTCTTAACAATTGGTTTATATCTGAAACAAAAATAAGATTATAACTATTAACAATAAAGTAGTGAAAGTATAAAAACTGCACGCACCTTAAGAGGAAAACAACTAGAATTGAAAGGAAGTGCCGACAAAATTTTACTGAGCATTAAAATTTTGTATGTTTATTGCTCCTTGCTGAATTAATTATTTTTCTTCGATTACTTAGGACAACTATTAATGCTATAAATAAAAATGTGTACCTTGTATTAGTCCAACTGTCTATTTCGACCCCATAATAGAGGGCATTCTCAATTTTGCTTTTTGTTAACTGTGATGTGCGATCATATACGGCGTCAAAGAGGGTACCTGCTAAACTCTTTCGTGTGGGCAAAGTAAGAGATGGTCTGAGATTACGAAAAGACTCAACCCAGTACTCGTTCTCTACCATACTGAATGGTGATCCTGACGTGTAAACTGCAAGTGCAAATTTCTCCCATAATCGATTCTAGAGAAAGAGATAGTTTTAAGTGTTTCTGTCACTATTTCCTTGTTTTAATATACAAATAGTGGATATGCCTCCAATATTTCTTAACCCCCTAAGAAATTTTGTTATCAAAAGCATAGAAATATAGTATTATTAATTTACAACTGGAAATTTTATTAGCAAATGGACGTTCGCATGTATTATTCCAAATATTTACCCGTTCAAAATATTCATTCTCTTATTTTTGTGCATTTTTCAGTATAAATTTAACGTTATTTATTGAAAATTAAACAAAATTACCGGTCTCGGTTTTCCCGGTTTCCCGCTCCAGTGTCCACCCTGA
Organism: Melikaiella ostensackeni; assembly: GCA_032362435.1. Classification (NCBI taxonomy): domain Eukaryota; kingdom Metazoa; phylum Arthropoda; class Insecta; order Hymenoptera; family Cynipidae; genus Melikaiella; species Melikaiella ostensackeni. Next base: position 6,341 of record JAUMHM010084287.1, on the reverse strand, counting down.
AAATGATATGCAATTAATTGAAAGAGAATGGAATATACATATATGAATATTACATGAGAAAGTATGACAGAGAGAAAATTTAAAAAACCGGCTATTTTTTTCAGCGATAAAAGTGGCGACGTTCATTTCGAAACCCTTAGAATTAAATCTATTGAAATGAGAAACAGGGAACATCTTTTTTGGTTAAAATCCAACTGTTTGGTTACAAATTAAACTGTTTTGATTGAAGATTTAACACTTTTGTAGAAAAATCATCATTCAGGTTTGACTTCAACTATTTTTTATTTAAAATATGCATTTTTTTGTTTGAAATATCAACCATTAACTTTTTCATTAAGAATTTTTTTTATCGAAAATTCAACTATTTGGTTGAAAATTCATCTATTTTGTTAAAAATTCTTCTATTCTGGTAAAAAAAAACAAAATTTTCACTTGAAATATTAGAAATTCGAAGCGTTTTAAATTGAGATTGATGTAGTACCCACATACATTTTATTTTAAAGAATTTATTTACATATTCTCCTAGAATATCTCCTTATTTCCCATGCTTTACAGTACTTTGGCCTGTGCAAAATAAACAAATAAATGGTTTGTTTTTTTCTCATTTGTAGAAAATCTGCTACTGAAACTTCCATTTTTATCACTGTGCCAGAGCTGCTGTTGTATCGGGTTTCGAAAGTAAAATGTTCAAGTTCACAAGAATATGAATCTGAAAGGATAAAAAAAGTCATGATGGATTTACGACCTCAAATTTGCTTAGGCATCTTGCGCAGTCTGCGATTTTTCAAGAGTGATTGCTGTCAATTATTAAAAAATTTCCTGCCCCAGGAAGACTGTTATGCAGAACTCTATCCGTCTGCCACTGAAGCTTTCAAAGCAATTTTGCGAAATCTAACTGATTCGTCTGAGACCCTGCTCATTAGGGAAGACTTCAATAAAATTTTGTCAGGCATTCATGCTGAGGAAGAACTATGTCATGAATTCAGGACTCCTTTTTCAAAATTCGCTGGAAACACAGTTCAGTTTTAGAATGCTGAAGACATGTTTTTCAAAAAGCAAGAAATTTTTCAGGACGTAAAAAAGGCTGTACACTGTCTTCGCTTTCATGACAAGGTTTCAGAGCGATGAAGTTCCCTAATATTAAATACCAATTTATGGGATGAGCTGGCTTCATTCAACGCATTCCTGGAACCGTTTTGAACTGGGTTCTTTAAGTCAAAAGTTCAAGACATACTTTTGAGTGATGTAAAGCACAATCAAAATAAGATTAGAGAATACATCACTGCTAGCCTGCAACCAACATCAACAGTATTTCGTGATATATCACTCCTTCGAAAATTATTGTAAGAAGATGTCAGCCACATCACTAGTAACTTGCACGCAGTTGCAAATCTTCTCGATCCACGTTATCTAGGATCAGATAATAATAAAACTGAATACGCCTTAGCCATCAATTTCGTTCTGAAAATCGGACAAGTTTTGAAGAACGAGAAAACGGATGAGATTTTACTGTGTTTGTCTGATCTAAAACTTCGGGAAGCATCACTTAGTTTACCCTTACTTTGGAAACCCCAAGTAATTCAAGATCCTAAGGCTTGGTAGAGCACCATGTGTGCAAAAACTTTCCTAGCTCCAATTACATGTGCTGTGCATTCATTGAAAGCCAACTTAGCTGCTAAATTCAAATGCATATCCTTTAGAATTTGATCTTTTTAACGGTAATTTACAGAAAGTTAATAACAAGTATAACTTTTTTCCATTTTTTTCAAAAGCTGAGCCTTTCCCATTTGAAATCCCATATTCATTTCAGAAGCCCGGAGGTACTCGTTGATGTTGACCGATTTAAAAAAAGGTAATTTCTTTTTCCACACCATATTCAGCTCATATTTAAAGTCGGGCTACGCCCATTCCGCAGTGAATGGTGTTAAGACGTACTGCACTCCTACCAAACAAATGCGACTTGTCCGTCTCAAGAAACAACAGGCCAATAACTCGTATGAACACGCTGTATAATATCTTTACAGCTATCCTGAACAACCGGATTGTTCGGATAATTGCACCTGCATAAAGAAAGATCTACGAGCAACGTCGATCGAAAAGAGGTGTAGCATATTGTCGGGAAAATCTGCTAATCGACAGAAGCGTCTGCAAAGACGCTGCAGCCTACAATTCCAATCTGTCGGTGGATTGATTAAGCGAAAGCTTTTGATTCAACCTCCCAAGACTTATCACCTGTCTGTTAGAAAGCTTGAAGGTTCATCCAAATATAGTGAAATGCGTGGAGACATTAATGCCCCTTTTAGAAACCAGATTCACTGTTTCACCTGGAAAACATCGTGTGACATGGGTACCTGTGCGTCGGATCTAATACTCGTGAGCATATAGTCATTCACATATTTCATACAGATGAATTGAAGATCTATGCACGTGGAACACATCATCTCAAGGATGCTCTGAATATCGTCGAGGGGTACACGTGATAAGTTGTTATGAAGTTTGGATTGGACAAGTGTGCCAAGATTCATTTGAAGCGAGGACGACTTGTTAGCGTTAGCGACGACCCTGAGCTTATGGACAGGACCGCTATTAGACGTCTTGGCACTGTAGAGACTCACCTATACCTAGGCGTGCCAGGACGCCGTATTCAGGACATAACATCAGTGAAGGAGGCTCTCCGAAGCAGCTCACGGCCCACGATATCGCCACAAGTGAGATCAAGCATATGCAGAAGAGCTTGCGTATCAACTTGTCTGTTCCGCGCTTATACATCCCACGCCGTGAAGGTCGGCGCTGACTTCTAAATATCCAGTGTCTTTATGACCAAGTTATGTTGGGTATAGCTCACATCCTGGCAAACGAAAACGATCCTCTCCTGCAAATGGTCAGGAACCACGATATCGATGGCAAAGGAGCGTTCCTCAGGAAGGCCGCGGAGCAGGTGGCCCAGACCCTTGGGCTTGATCCCTCGAACAACTCCACGACAAGAAAATTCACGGAAACTTTTACAGAAATGTATCTGGGAATAACAATTTCGATCCAGAAGTACATATTGAACACTCGAGACCTGACATCGTCCTCCTTGACAAAGAGGAACGAAGCATGTTCGTGATCGAATTCTCGGCTCTAGCCGACACCAACATCACAGTCAAGCAGGAGGAAGAGGGGAAGAGGTATTGTTACCTTATAAGAGAGTTGCGGGAAATGTTTCGGAAATATTTGGGTAAAATAATTGTCTTTGTCATCGATGTTCTCGGGGGTGTGAAACCATCACTGGTTCGTAACCTCAAATCCATAACCGCGTGCCAGGAAAATGCCAAGGCACTCGCGAGATGAATGCAGAAAGCTGTCATTTTTGGATCGCTCCGTGTCCTTGAAACTCACGAGGGTTTCGCCGGCCCTTCATCGTGATTCCATTGGATTATGTGGTCGCCCATCTCACTGTAGTGAGGCGTGACCATATGTATGATTCACCGCATTTTATTGGATTTTTTCCATATTAATAAGACTATAACCACTTTTCGCGCACTGAAATAAATGCTATGTATAAAAGAAATATACACTTAGAAAAGTATACAATTTGTTGAAAAGCGGGTTACTGGCAATGTCGATTTTTGGGTAGGAAGATGTGGTTACGGAAATGCGGTAATCACGCGTGCGAACCTTGCACGTTGGTCAAGTTCGTGAGTAGTGATGGAATATTGATAGGGGAGGCACACATGGGACTGAGGTACAGTCGCACGAGTTAGTGACGACGAGGTCGGTAGGATAGAGGGAAAGAACGTGTGGACTGCTTTTTGGTGGAAGTCTCTTGTATTCCGTTCAGAAACTTTTTCAATTCCCCCATGTCCTGCCTAACGTTCTGTTGGCTAGTTAGGGGAGGTAGCTAGGTCCTTTAGATATTTTTCTGCTCGATTAGACATTTCCAGGCCTCTGGGCTATTTACAGTACGGAGAGGAGGATAGCGGTGAAACTGTTGGAGAAAAGAAGGTGACGACTTGCGGGAGTAGAAAAGAAGATGAAATCTTTCTGGAGGAAGGGAAAAATGGCAGGCGGGGTGTGCCTCCCTCAGGAGGGTACAAAAAGGTTTATCACACTTCAGTCAGGCAGACTTTAGTGCGTCGGTGATGTCCCAGCAGGTATCTTGGGTGCTCTCTCGCTGTTGGTGGTGGCCGTCGCCGCGTGAGCTGAATGAGCGGCTCGTGGATCGAGTAGCTCGCTGGTCCTTTCTCCGTCGGTACGTTCTCGGCGGTGGCTGATGGTTGTTGGATGGCGGTCGCCTCCCTGGGCGTGACCTCGGTTGCTTGTGGTTGAACCTCCTCGGCCGCGGAAGCAGTGCAGTACCCTTCTGTGTGGAGTCCCTGTTCTTGAGATCGAGGGCACAGACAGCCTCAGCGCTGTTCCGGGTGAGGTGCATGAATATTCCCCAAATTTTATCCACCCTAATATTTATTTTACCTAAAATAATTTGACCGAATAGCTATGAGCTTTAATTTTTATTTATCCCAATTTTCAATTTACCTCATTTTTATATTCCCGAATTACCATGAAACACAATTTCTATTTTACCGAATTATAATTCGAAACAATTTTTATAATACCGAATTACTGTTTAGATTAATTTCTTTCCGAACTACCATTTGTCATCATTTTTATTTTTCCGAATTACCATTAAACATAATTTTTAAAATACCGAATCACTATTTAACATAATTATTATTTTCCCGAAACACTATGTGACATAATTTTCATTCTTCTGAATAAGGACATAACCTGGATTCAATTTAAAATTAACGATATCTATCATAATCCCCATGTCATCGAGGATGCAGGTGACATAAATGTCATTCTTCCTAAAATGGTGTCCTGCATTTTGATTGGCTGAATAACGCCGTGAAATTCGAATAAGCCAATAAGAATACGGGACACCATTTAAAGAAGAATAAAATTTATGTTACATGCAGTTTCGATGTCATGTGGATTATGACAGATGGCGTTTCGTTTAAATTCATTTCAGGTTAGTGCTCTTCTGGAAGAATGAAAATTATGTCACATAGTGTTTCGGGAAAATAAAAATTATGTTAAATAGTAATTGAGTAATATAAATATCATGTAAAATTATAATTCGGTGAAGTGAAAATTATGTCAGGTGGTAATTCGGAAAAATAAAAATTACGACAAATGGTAGTTCAGAAAAATAAAAATCACGTTGAGTAGTAATTCAGTATTATGAAAATTATATCAGATGGGAATATGGGAACATGAAAATTATGACAAATGGTAATACGGAAGAATAAACTTTAGCACAAAAGGTAATTCGGCAATAAAAAAACTAGGTAAAGTGGCAATTAAGATAAATAAAAATTATGGCAAATTGCTATTCGGTCAAAAGATTTCAAGTTACATAAATATAAGGAAAAATGAAATTCAGGGCATATTCATACACCTTGTCTCGGGATGATCTCCATTCTTGGCGTCATCCAGATGTCGGCTGCGGGCTGCTCCTTCAAATCGAGTATCAGGCCGGTACGAGACTGTATTATATCAATAGGTGTGCAAACCCCCGAAAAAACTTCCGTGCGAAGTTCCTAACAAGGATGGCACCTGAAGGGCTGATTTCTTGAAACAGGGTACCAGGAGCACCGGCTCATACAAAACATCCTGAGAAGAACTCTCAAAATCCGAGTAAAGCCTTTTCATTTTTTCCGGAAAATATCGCTGGCGACGTCGAGAGGCTTTGATGAGAGGAAGAGATATCTCAAATTGACGGCTTTTACTAGTCGGCCTGACCAAGGCAAATGATCAAGTCGAATTCGTTGCGTTCGAGTTTCTATGCAGCTTTAATCTGTCCAGGAATCGAGTGATTCTGACTGCTGGGACTGCGCTACATTTATGCACCCTGGCCCGGAACCCATCTCATAAAAATTTCGCCGCGTGGTGTGCTGTATCCGATTGGTCCGAAATTTGATAAAAGGGAGGCTTGAAAAAGCTTTTCCTTCCACTAACACTTTAGAGCAATGAAATTATTCCTCCCGTACTCGTCGAGATGAATACGTGTTTATTTTTAATTAGTATTATCTAATTTTGGCAGAAATAACAGAAGATTCTTGATGTGAACAAATGAAGAAAAACAGAACTAAAAATTCGAAATAAATTGTTCTGCAAAGCATTTCTATTTGAAGTGTTCTTCTCAAATCCATATTTTTCTCAATTATAAAATGACATAGCCGGCTCACACCACAATCAAAACAAATAAATGATTTTTTAATAATAGATTTAATGCTTTTACGATGATTCATTATGATGAAAGGAGGTGTTTCGGGTTTCAATCGTGTGCAAAACTA
>JAUMHM010084286.1:0-12536 GCA_032362435.1 Melikaiella ostensackeni | reverse complement strand
TATATATGTTGTTAAAAACGCTATAGGCTCTATAATTCTTAACAGTAAATTCCAGGCCAGATTCACAAAAGTAAAACATTTATCACGTCGATTTGTTGTAAGCTTCAACAAATTGTAACGCACACAAAGAGGAACAATTTTAAAAAATAAAAATAAAATGAAAATTTAAGTGATGTAAATAAATATGACAATTAATTTTTACGAAATTAAATTTTTGATAAGGCCTTACTTTTTCGTATTTCTTATTACTATTATTAAACTTACTGTGATTTATATAATCACAAAAAATTGTACTTCATTTTAAAATATGAAAAAAAGTTATTTGGATATTTCATTATTTTTGATTTTCACTTATTCATCTTGAAGGAAATAAAGGGCAATATGACGTATTTTATAAGAAATACTTGGGCTTCACATAATTACATAAAAATACATTAAATCAGGTGAAGAATTTTTATTTTTCATAGAAACTACAATTCATTGCACCTTATTTTGTACTTGTAGATTAACTTCAAATATTTGGTCGTTTTTAAGTTTTGCGAAAGCTGTGACAAATTAAGAAATAAAAATATACAAGTGTTCGCGGCCTGAAGTTGTTTCTGTTCGCATCTAATACATTCTGTTCGCAGCTAATACATTTTGTTTGCAGCATTTCGATATTCAGTAAATTCTTCAGATTAACTTGAACGTAATTTTACTCATAAAAGTATTAAAAGGTTATAAATTTACTGGGTCGATACTTTTTTGTTCGCTAATAATTTATTTTTAGTTATATGCTTAAAATGTAGCCATTTAATATATGGGCAATGAGAAAGTAAAATTCTTCCTAATTGAACAATTTTCTAATATTTCAATATAAAAATATTAAAGCTTTATGCTAAAATCCTTAGTATATGATGTTTGAATATAAAGTGTACACAATTAATAATAAATCATCTTTATTCGTTCGCATCTAATACATTCCGTTCGCAGCATGAAGTTGGTTCTCAGAAATACTTTTCTTTTTCATTCCTGTTTCTTAAATTGGTTTGTTTCATTTATCAAAGTTCAGAAACACATAAGTATAGAATGAAATCATGTTCAATTGATAATATATAAAGTTCTTTGAGATCAATTTCAAATCTTCGAAATTGTACAACAACATAAAATTATTAATCAGAAACTAATATATTTGAAATGGATATTCGTTCCTCAGAGTTAAGAGATTAAGATTTAATGTTCCGTATTTCTCTGAATTCTCTGAATTACTTGAATTACCTAAATGGCCTGAAAGGTCTGATGAAACTCCTTGAATTCTCTGAATTCTCGAAAACTCTTCAATTTTATGAATTCCGTGAATTCCCTAAGTGACCTAAAATTTTTGAAATTCTCTTAATTCTCTGAATTCTTTAAATTCCCTAAATGCCCTGAAATTTCTAAAATTCTATGAATTTACTTGAATCCTCAAATTCCTTGAATATTCATATTCTGTTTGTTCGTGACACTCTTTGAATTCTCTGGATTCCCTGAATTCACTAAATATTCTGAATTCTTGAATTGTCTCAATACTCTGAACTCTGAATTTCTTCAATCTAATTAATTCATTGAATCCCTTTGATGTTCTAAAATCTCTGAATACCTTGAATATTCAAAATTCGGTGAATTCTCTAAAGTCCTTAAATTCTCTTAATGCCCTGAAACATCTGGAATTCTACGAATTTACCTAAATCCTCAAATTCCTTGAATATTAATATTTTGTTAGTTCGTGACACTCTTTGAATTCTCTCGATCCCCTGAATTCATTAAATATTCTGAATTCCTGAATTGCCTTAATACTTTGAACTCTGAATCCCTTCAATTCAATTAGTTTATTGAATCCCTTTAATGTTCTAAAATCTCTGAATACCTTGAATATTCAAAATTTCGTGAATTCTCCAAAGTCCTTGAATTCCTTGAATATTAATATTTTGTAAGTTCGTCACACTCTTGTAATTCTCTGGATCCCCTGAAATCATTAAATATTCTGAATTCCTGAATCGCGTTTAAGACTATGAACTCTGAAATCCTTCAATTTAATTAATTTATTGAATCCCTTTAATGTTATAAAATCTCGGAATACCTTGAATATTCAAAATTCCGTGAATTCTCTAAAGTCCTTAAATTCCCGTAATGCCCTGAAGTCTCTGAAATCCTATGAATTTACTTAAATCCTTAAATTCCTTGAATATCAATATTTAATAAAAAATATTACTGAATTCATTCAATATTCTGAATTCCTGAATTGCCTAAATACTCTGAACTCTGAATTCCTTCAATTTGATTAACTTGACCTTCATTTTAGGACACTAAAAGAGTATACCAAAGGCCAATCCAATCTGTCAATTCTTTCGAAAGTTATCGTGCTAACAGACTAAAGTTTTGCTAGAAAATGAAACTCTTTATATTTATTAACATTTTTCACGATTAAAAGAAAAGCTATTCATCTTACGAAAAAATGTTTCAAACAAAATTTGTAGACCTTTTTGAGCTTAACAATTTTGCTCGCCAACATTTTTCTCGCATCTCGCATAGTTTTGCGGAAAACACACATTCTTTATTTTTATTAACATTTTTACGATTAAAACAAAAACTATGCATCTTATGAAAAAATAGTTAATATAAAATTTGTAGATACTTTTGAGATGAGAAATTTTACTCTCCAACACATTTTTCGTATCTCGCATAGTTTGGCCGGGAAACTGAATTTTTAATTTTTCAAAAAACCATTTTCGACGAATAAAATCATAACCGTTAGTCAAAAATGGCTAGTTAAAAAACTTGACCTTCATTTTGGGACACTAAAAGAGTATACTAAACGCCAATCCAATCTGTCAATTCTTTCGAAAGTTATCGTGCTAACAAACTAAAAATCTACACACAGACACACACACGCAGACAGAAAGACACATTCGTAAAAACCTGTTTCTCGGGTGCAGGGAGTCTCAAAACGTGGACATTTGACAGAAACCAGGGGGGGGGGGAGGTGAAATTTTACACAAATCCAATACATTCTGATGAGAATGTAAGAAATTTCAATTTAAGACGCTCTGAATTTTAATGCGGAAATGATTAAAAACACTTTAAAGAATGCGTAACGACAATAGCTTCATAATCTGTACCCTCCTAAGCCCTTTTCATTCACCCTTAAATACCACCCCGTGAGTAGTGAAATGAGAGTTTGGCGATATATAAAGAAGTTTATTTATTTTTGCATGATTTTTTTCCTAAATTACTAATAATGGATATGTCATATATTTTTATTGACTTCAATTCAAATTATTGAATTCTATTAACTTAATTTTTTTGTAATTATAGTAAATTTTAATAGGAATAAATAATAATAAGATATTAAAAAAATGTTTGTAAAAAGTAGAGAAACTGTAAATAAATGATTTATTTTTAACCACTCATATCGAAATATATAAGAATTTTTATGTTTATCAGAAATTATCACATTTTAGAGAGCGATATTTAACAATGCTGTAATTGAACTTATATAAATACTTCCATTATATTGTTGTGTATTCGTCACGTTATTTCAAAAAATAATAAAAAATATATAGCACACTGATTAGTGATGATCTAGCAGAAAATAGTCTAAAAAGTTAATAAACATTAATATATTGTAAAACTCTCATTTCACTGCTCAAGGGATGATTTTTGAGGGTAGGCGGTATAATATGTCTTTTATTAACTGATTTTGTTCAAATTAGCTGTATATCATTTTCACGGGCTTCCGTTCCAGTTTCATTTTCAGTTTCAATTGTCGAAATGACAAAACTTAGAAAATCCCTCTTTTACAAGTATGCATTTGGGCTACCTAATGGCTCATGACCTATGGCTCTATGCTATATCATTCATGAATTTAAATTTGAAACTCTATAATTTAGAGTTTAAATTTAAAATTGTTAATATTGGCTTTAGACAAAAATTCACACCAGCAAATATATTTATTCAGGCTTTTACTTCGAAATATTTCATGCCTACAATATTGTACTAATGTGAATTTGAAACGATAAATTTGTTTGACATTCCAAGTTAAAATAAATTATGTAATCAAGCATTGGTTTCAATTATTTTTGTAACTGTAAAGTATGCTTATTCGCAAACGAAAAAATGTTGAAAGACTTCTAAAATGAAACCGTAATATAAGGGTTTATCTTGTACAGCCATTTTGGAAAAGAAACAAAGAATTTTGTTATATAGACTAGAAATTGATCCTCAAAGAAGGGAAACGAAGCCAATTATTAGAATGGTATTAGTAACGAAAAAATGACATAATTTGGAAATTTATAAGCAACTCATAAAGTTGTAAGTAATTTTCGACCTGCCAAGTCCCATGAGTAGACCAGTTTACGTAGTAGATCAATGTCGTACGATGTAATTGTTTATTCATACTACATAACCAACAGGATTGAGGAAAAAAATTAAATATCAGATGAACTCTATGTTATTTTTCCCGCAGAATCGAAAGGTGCTTCTATTTTTTTCGTAGTTCGCATATTGAGAAAAATTATTCATACTAAATTGTTTTAAAAATCCATATTTCAAATTATTTTCCATAAAAAATAATCTTTTGATAAATGTATCCAAATATGATAAATATGTAATAATATAAATATAATTATAATGAATAAATATATATTTGTATGCGAGTATTGATAATAAAAACTAAATTGACTGTTTGAGTCTTCAAAAGAGCTATTGATAATACTCGTATATACTAATATATTTATATACGAGGTTATATCTCTTACATTTTAGGATTATGCGCAGTTTATAGGCTCCAGAAAGAGTCTTGGAATAATTTGGAAGCTCTGAAATAATTTATTACCCTACGTAAAGTTTATGAGTAGAACTGTCATAATGAAAATTATTCTTTCCAATTAAAATATTAGAAGCAACTTCAAAAAAAGTAGAATCAAGTACGGTAAAATTAAAAACATTTTGTTTCTACGAACTTTTTATTTGAAAGGTTACCTTTTGTTTGAATATCAGACAAATAGATTCGTATACTTCAATTAAATCCATTTTATTCAAGCATAAATTTTTATTGAATTGAATAAATTGAGTTACCCTATTCATGAAATAACATTAAAATGAATTACATTATTTTCTATGTCATTTTGACATTAGGCAAACTGAAGTTGCTCGACATTTTCGAAATTGAATCATACTGGCATGATAACTTAACTCACAAGCAAATATGCTAATTTGTGGGGACCGCAAATAATTTCACTAAGATCTTTTATTTATTCTTAAATTTGATTAGCATATTCCAAAAATACATTTGAAAATTGTTTTAAGGCCTCAATATAAAATAATCTGCTTGTTTCCTGATTTGACAGAATTAGAGAATTATACAACCTTATTTATCTCCAATTCTAGTATACTGACTTCAGTTTTCAATGTTTTCCGATCACTGTTGTAATTAAAAAATGTTTGCCAATAATCCTCTTCACTGAAAATTTGATACTTGAAAACAGCAAGATAGAAAAAAGAATAAGGAAGCCGACAATTAGATCGGAGGTGGGCAATGAAATAAGCTACGAGCACTTTCCGGTGATGGCCACATTGAGATGTGGAGGACCAAAGCCCTGTAGGGGGAAAAAGAGGGGTGTGGAGGTATGAAAATAGGAAATGGGCAGCCTAAGGACAGATAACTTAAAAGAATACGGAGAGATAATGAAAAACGAGGTGAAAGGGAATATGTAAAATGAAGGAACAGACACAGTGATAGAAAAACTTAAAAGAGTGATTGATTAGGTAAGGGAGGAGATGAGACCAAAGGAAGATGGAGAAGAGGGTTGGAGAGGCTGGTGGGACGATGAATGCAGAGTAAGTAAAAAGACGATGAAGGAGAGTATAAAAAAACGGAGAAGAAAGAAAATGAAGAATTGGGAACGCAATAGAAGAAAAATAGATCACAAGAGAATGTTGTGTGAAAAAGAAAGAGGGTAACAGGAGGAAGGGTGGAAAGGAAGAAAAAAGAAAAAAATGGAATAGATCGAAAAAAGCTGTAAACGAAAAGAGAGAATAGGAGCTGATAAGCAATTAAAGAAGAGCAAGGAGATGCATAAATGAGGGAATCGGGATAGACGAGTGGACGAAGTATTTCAGGAGACTTCTAGAAGGCGTAGAAGGTATGGTAAAGGGCGAATGAAGGGAGGCGGAAGCAGGGGACGAGGAGAGCGGAAAAGAGATAAGTTGGGAAAAGGTAAATGAGGCGACTTCAAGGCTGAAAAGAAACGAGGCAACAGGTGAGGATGGTTTTTGAGAATGCAGCACTGAAATACAGCGAAACAGGGGTGAAAGAAGAGGTATGGAGGATTTTCAATAAGGTTTGGAGAGACGAAGGGTGCCGGAGGATTGGAAGACAGGGCTGGTTGTACAGTTGATTGAGAAAGCAAAGGGTTAAAGTTAGAGGAATATAGAGGTATCACACTCAGAAAAGGGAAGTACAGGTATATTGCACAACCAAACGGGTTTAAGGATTGGGATGGGGAGCACAGACAACATTCACGTGTTCAATTCCCTAGTCAATAGAAACTTGAGACGCAAGAAAGGGAAACTAATTGCACTGTGTGTGGAAATGATAAAGAAGATAAAAGAGTTGTTCGTGGAGACTGAAATGAGGGTGAAGATATAAGAGAAGAAAGTAGGAAAATTCTGGACAGCAAGGGGACTTAAGCAAAGATGCCCATTGAGGCTTCTCTCGTTGAATGTCTCTCGTTGGATGACTCTGTTAATGGGAAGATTCGAATAGTATGTGAGTCAAAAGGATATAAGGGTGTATATGAGTGAGACTAAGATTATGTGCTCTAGAAGTAGAACGTGCAGAGTAGAATACGAATGAAAAATAAATAGCCTGATGATGGATTTGGTGGACAAGTTTTGCTAACTGAGACTTTTGTTCGATGCAAGAGGAGGAAACGAGAAGATGAATAATGGTTGAGTCGATATGTAACAAATATTTAACAAGGTAGTTTGAAAGGATTGTCGAAAAAAAATATGCAATGGTTCTGCAAATACTCTTAAGCCCGTAGAAGGGAGAGAGTATAAACAAAATGAAGAGTTAGGAATCAGATCCTTCTAAGTTTCAAAACAAAGCCGTTTTAATTTCTATCGTTTTCGGATTTTTCATTGCAATATACTTTGAAGTTAAAAATTATTAACTCAATTATTTTAAAGTATATTCCTGTTGAAAGCGAAATTTTCTGAAATTTCATTACACTGGAACCTCGACATACTCCCCCACAATTTACTGCCTTCCGAGAATGTCTGCGAGCTCGCACTCGTGGGCGAGGGGTCAAAGACGGTGAGAAAGAGAATTTCCGCTGTCTCGCATTCGTCGATACGGGGTTCGAGAGGCCGAGATTGAGAGAGGCAATGAGCTGAGCGGAGTAACACAGTTCCCCCTAAATGTTTACATCGTAGAAATTCTTGAGAGAATCTCACGGTCAAAGTAAGCAATGCCCGAAACTCAAAACTAACTTGTGATTCTAGTGTGATACAATATGCCTAGTTGTTGAGACGTTCGATGGATTTATGGGTCTTCATGATTAAGAACTTCTTGTTGTTGTAGAATAACAATTCTGTATTTGAATACAAAATGTGGATCAAAAATATTTCCAAAGTACATGAAAGTATTCCAAAAGGCGCCTGTAACATGAGTACAAATCATTTTAAAACTAAACTACTAGTACACGTGTTACTGGCTAGATACATGCATTAAATTTATATATTGCACTTAAATACTTTTAAGAAACATAACCTAAGTGCAGCACGAGTTCGCGTAAACATAGTAATACTTAAACAATTCAATATAATACCTTTTAATCATAGTGCTTCCATTTCTCATTCGCAATACACTTCATATATATGACAAGAATTTCAGTCCTTATTTGCATTTCACCTTCTATCAATAATTCCTTTGTAAGAAAAATCTGACACGTGGCTGAGAAAGTTCTTTTCAAAAAGCATGCACTATAATTACAAATTTTTACGTAGACTGTGCAGGGTCGATATATAAGTTAGGTTAACACAAACGATAAGGTTGATATATCAACAGATTATCCGAAGCATGACAAATCAGATGGAAAAAATAATTAAATCTTAACACTAGTTTCTCTAAATTTCACCCTCTAATTGCAAATGGAAAATAGAAAGTTTGTACAAGAGTGATTCCTTTTATAAGAATGATCAATCTAAAGCTTACAAACTAGATCTAATTGATAGGGATATATATATGTATATATATATATATATATATATATTTATATATTCATATATGTTGTAACCTATGAGTTCTATACTCGGCCTGTCCATAGGCAACCTCGTATAACATGCAAGCAGGCGTACATTCGGCTGTTTATGGACCGGGATGCTGTCAGATGCGCAGGTTCACTAGTCCCCACTAGAGCTATGTAACAGGGAGTGGGAGAGAGGATCGCGATGAGATCGAGGAGGTCCTAATCACGACAAAAACGAGTTATTTAGAGACAGACCAGCCAAGGGCAAGAGTCGTGTCAGGACAAGCTTGGGGGCAGAGCGGAGTTCACTCCGTACCCTGGTTCCACAGTCCGCACCCAAGAAAATTTGGAAATTAAAAGGTGAGATTCCCTCTTCAATCTGACGTTTTTCTTGTGAGGTCCTATATTCAAAAGAGCAGACCGAGATTAACCTTGTAATCTGTTTGACTAGAATATATGTGACACGCTTCGAGAAAAAGCACCTAAGCGTCCAAAAATCATTTACTGATTAAGATCGTTTTAGATCAAATCAACGTCCCTCTCTCAGACGACGCAGTCCGAATTAATTTTGATGCAGTCGTTTTTATACAGTCAGCGTTTCTGATCGGCGGTTCGGAGTACGTCTTATTGCCTCCTCGCCTCTTCTTTTCCTGCTCCTGTGAAATCTACTCCAGGACGCTTAGGTGCTTTTTCTCGGAGCGCGTCACATATTATTTCAATCTTTTTATATTACGACTCTTTTGGCTGAGAAGTACTAACGTCCCAGAAAAGCGACTCTCTATGAAAGATAATAAATAGAATTTACGTGATGAAAATTGATTCTGTGTTTTAATTGGATATTCAGGGTTTTTCTCGTGAATTATAAGTGTGTTTAGTGTTGGTGAATCCAATAGCAGTTTACTCAGGTAAAAGATTTAAATAAACAGTCCGCCCTTGTAAGGCCCCGCATGCAAAGGTAAGACTAGATACTCGTGGAGGTCGTCCGGTATCCCAGAAAGACCGTTACAACACCTAAGACACCCTAGGTGCCAAAGTGCCAGGTGCACGGTCAGTCAACGCCCGTGGCTTAAAGGGAGGGACTGTTTCTTGGTCGAAATGCGGGCCATAGGTCATAGCCGTCCCGACTTCAAACTAGGGTCAGTCCGGGAGGATGCTCGGTCTAGGGGTCCAGCGATACCCGCGTTAGCAAAGCTCTTTTGCCCTTCCACCATACTACAATCATCTTTGCCCAGCCACCGGAGAGTCCGCATATAAGGATCCGACATTAACCCAGGAGAGCCCGTTAATAGGGACCGTATCATGCATATCCATATTCATGCAGGCCGATAGTCGTTTGACCCCATTGTCCCCCACGCTTAAGCCTCCCCAACAACTACAAGGTGCTAGAGCCCCTAGGGGAGGCTGGCAGTGGTAAAAAGAAACAGAAGCTCAAGGTAAGGTGAAACAGTTTTAATTTCTATCGTTTTCGGATTTTTCATTGCAGTATACTTTCAAGTTAAAATATTCATTAACTCAAATATTTTAATGTATGATTCTGTTTAGAGCAAAATTTTCTGAAATTTTATCTACTTCTGTTTATTCAATTTAAATAAACAATAAAAAATGACTAAATCCTCTCATTTGTACTCACGAATTTCAAATATATAAGAAAATGTTTGCACGAGATTAATCCCTTTCGTAAAAAAGATTTGTGAAATTTTACAACTAGACCTGATAAGATAGTGACTAGTTCATACAAAGCAAGCGAAAGAGAATATAGATGATTATTTTCTTCTCTTTCGATAAAAATGAGGATTTCTGCTGGGAATCTGTTCTTCACATTAGCAGTTTTCGCTAATTTTATTGGTAAATATCACATAATATCATACCTATCTAATATAATATCAAATCGACATATAAACAACTCTCGGAAATGCAAGAAAATAGTTTCCCGTTCTATGGCTCCTGCGAACAAATGCAGAAAGATAAGTTTCAATCCAGAAGTTTTTTGTTTTTTGAAATGAAAAGACGTATGCGATCCTGTAAGACACTTATCATTACATAAACTCCAAAAATTTTTTTATGGAAGACAGAGAAAATACGTATTAATATATTTATAAATCAAACTAGTTCGAAGTGGTAGGCACTTCAAAATATATAGAATTGCGACTCCTATTGAATCAAACTACATTCAATTTGAAGGAATTTGAAAGTCTTACCCCTAAAATTATACCCTCCGTATAAAAAGTTACCACATATTTTTTCTTTTTTCGATTAACTTATTTTGAGAACTCGCTCACATCTTAAGAAAGAAAGCATTGTCGTTCAAAACGTGATCAATCATTTTTTTCATCTAATAAAAATTATGGAATATTTTATTTTGTAGTCTACCACTCTACAATTTTCAGAAAACCTAGCCTATTAAATGTTCTTATGCTCTGAAGTACCACTTCCTAAGGGCGACGAAACCAGGCTCCAATTTCAAAATTGAATTGCTTCATTCTAATGTACATATTCCGCATTTATTTTCAAATACACGCAGAACATTATCTTTTATTAATAAGTCTTCATTATCAAAAAAGGTCCATACCTTATGATAACAAAAATCTACATTTGCACGAAATGAGTAAAAAATGTAAAAAATTGATATTATGTATTCCTACTGGAAATAGTTCATACGGCCCTGATTGTTGACATTGGAGTCGCTTCGCCATATGTCCAAGGCTATTTCAGGCAAGAACCAAAGTCAGAGTTTCATAAGACTTTCTGTGTAGTTGATATTTTAATCAAAAATTTCAATTATTAAATAAAAACAATTGAATTTAATCAAAAAGGACAAAAAATTAAAAATGACAACATTTGCAACAAAACATTCGAATAGATTAATTTTCAACCGAACAGTTGCATTTTTAACCAAAAAAGATGCAATTTCTATCAAAAGAGATTAATAATTGAAGCCAAAAGGTAAATTTTTAACAAAAGTGTTGCATTTTCAACAAAGAAAGATTTTTTAGTGACTAAAAAAAATCATCTACAATTTCGAATTTTTAAGATTTTTTCAATATGGGTGAATGTGATAAAGGGGTTTAGTGTAGTAAAGAGAAATTTTGAAATAAGAAAGATTAGTTATTAACTCTATTTGTTACAACATAGAGATTGTATTTCTTATTATTTGTAAAAAAGGTGTCATTGTCATTGACATTGTCATTGTCATAAGGTGTCAAGCTGTCATTAGTTGTTGCTACAATCGATTATTTCCAAGAAAACTGAGATTCTTTGAGAAACCTCAATTTGTAATTGTACCATCTGGTCTTCTTATCTGAATTTTTCTACATAAATACCTCTTGTTGCATTCTTTTAGAGATGATAGGGGCCTTTCCTGTCCAAAATTGACTTCTAGAAAAACAAAGTCAGAACTTGCTACATTATTGCCCCCAGCTGTGGTATATCAATTTTTTGGTAAAGTTTTTTGGTCCTGAGGGCCCTTTGCATAGTGGTAATTTTGCCAGTACGTAAAAATAGAAAAAAGTTTGTAATCGGTTCCCATAAGTTAAATGTCTGTGGGAGCTTCAAATGTGTGATCTCCGAAGCCTTTCTGCCATTTCTCCAACATGATTCTTAAGCATTCGCGGTTTTTCTTTATCGGAATGTCCTTAATTTTTGAATTTCTAAGCGGCATGCTCTGAAACTACAATGTTTTGACTGAAATTGTTGGTACTTAATAAATTTCCAGCCCAAACCTAAACTAGAATAACAATGCATTCTCTTGTTTTAACATGCTTGAAAGTATGTAATTAAAGCTTTATTATCCATGAAATTGAAGCTGAGACATCTATATTTATATTTTACCCATATTAGTTTATACATGGGAAGAAGTTTTTATGTAAAGCATAACTGAAATGATTATTTTTTCGCGAGTAAAAATTCTGATTTATCTCCGAAGCTTCGTTTTTTAGAGAACAACAAAATAATTTCAAATACTATGAGAATAATACATCATTAAAGCGTTTGTATATTGAAATATGTTAAAGAATCATTGTTAAACTGAATCGAGTCTTTTTTCGCTGCGACTCAGAGATTTTTTTTTGTTTGCAGTCACAGTTCACCGTGGTATTACTCTATAGTGACAAAATTAGAAATTTTAGGAAGATGATTTTTTATCTGAATAAAAATTGCCTAAATAAACTTGATATCAAATATAACTATTGCAGATATACCACCTTGATCAAAAAGTTTTAGGACTTTATTTTTAAAATCAAAAATACAAGTTTATTCATCATAATCGAT
>JAUMHM010084285.1:0-12539 GCA_032362435.1 Melikaiella ostensackeni | reverse complement strand
ACTGTTGGTTGTTGTTTACACATTGCTGCAGTTGTTCATTATTTATCATATGCTAGGTATTCATCTAAAATGTTTAAAGCCGCAGAAGTACTCAGTGATGTGTTCAAGAAAAGTAACTATATTCCACTGATTGAAAGTGACAGCGATCATGATTAAAGTAATAAGCAACTCTCAATGGTGAAAGGCAAGGGGCTCACCGAAATTAAGCACCCCGAATGGAGTTCACAAACGTACTGAAACCTCCTCGTGGTGGGCTCCGGAAATTAATTTTTATAGACCAACTGCAGGCGATTCGGATTTAAATATTTGATGCAATATCAAAATCAGTAGATACAATTTATATCGATCTGTGATGTTCCACGTCTTGAGGTAATGTTATGCGCTATACGCAATACACGTATGGCGCCCCGCGCCAGATTTTGTTTTTTGAAGCCATGAAGTACCCCTATGAAATATTTGGGTCAAATATATGTTGAAGCAGACAATATAAGCATGTTTTCTTCAAAAAATTTAAGGGGTATCTCTAAAACATAATCCCCAAAAAAATGTTGGAAATTTTTAAAACATTTTTTTATCCCTATTTTTTATTTTGAAAAATTCCATTTTTTTCTAACTAGTCTTATGGGTGACTATAGCATATATTTTGATCATCATAATCGGTTCAGTCGTTTTCGAGAAAAATGACTTTTTTTATTTTACTTTCTCCCTCCATAACTCCCCTACAAAAGAAAATTTTTAGGTTATTCTTTGGAGGAATGTTATGTCACATAGATGCCCATCGGCGGTGGTAATATGAACTTAATATGTGCGGGGGCAACTTCTGCATACTTACCTCCCTAGGTCCTTACAAAATTTCCAAAGATTAATAAAAATTTCAGAACATTTTACGGGATTTCTAAATATATCATGAGATTTCAATAGATGTCAGCAGATTTCAAGAAGTTTCATCTGATCTAAAAGTTTTGACATTTTTGAAAAAAATTTGAGTGATATTAGAAATTCCAAGATAAGTTACGAGATCTAAAAGTATTTCAAGGGGTTTGTGGGATTTCAAATGCGTATCGAAAATATAACAGAATTTGAAAGATTTCAAGCGATCTTAGGGAAATTCAAAGAATTCCTAGAAAGCTTTAGAGAGTAAATAAAATAGAATGAAATTTTAACGGGCTTCAAGGGATTTCTATGGATTTCATGAGATTTTATGATGTCTTCAAGATTTCAAAGATTTGAAAATTTGTAAAGAAATTTAAAAAGATATTAAAGATTTCAAGATACGGGATTGCAAAAGATTGCTAGGTATTTCACAAGATTTGAGGGATTTGAGAGATTTCGAACAGTTCAAGGAATTTTTACGGTATTTATAAACATTCAAGGGATTTCAATGAACTTTACAATATTTGAGGGACATATAGGATTTAAAAAGAAATTGAAAGATTCCATAAGATTATAAAAAATTTCTATAGATTTCAAATGATTTTAAAATCGTACAGTTTTCCAGCGATTTGAAAGGATTTCGACAGAATTTAAGGGTTTTTAATAGATTTCAGTGAATTTTAACGGATTTTAGATAATACAATGGATTTCAAAGCTTTTAGGGTATTTTAAAAGACTTCAAGGGATTTCAAGGGGCTTTATCAGATATAATGGGATTTTATAGGATTTCAGAGAATTTCAAAGATTTCACAATTTTTAAAGAAATTTCGAAATAAATTAAAGATTTCAAGATGTTTTACGGAATATTTAAAAGATTTCAAGGAATATTACGGTGTTTATAAACTTTCAAGGGATTTCAAAGAATTTTACAATATTTGAGGGATTCATGGGATTTCAAAAAAAAATAAAAGGTTCCATAGGATGATAAAAAATTTATGTAGATTTCAAATGGTTAAAAAAATTGTAAAGTTTTCCAGCGATTTTAGAAGATTTCAACAGGATTCAAGGATTTAAAATAGATTTCAGTGAATTTAAATGGATTTCAAATATTTCAAGGGATTTCAAGGGGCTTTATCATATTTTATGGGATTTTACAGGATTTTAGAGAATTTCAAAGATTTCACAATTTTTCAAGGAATTTCGAAAGATATTACAGATTTCAAGATGTTTTACGGGATATTAAAAAAATTTTAAGGAATATCACGGTCTTTATGAACTTTCAAGGGATTTCAAAGAATTTTACAATATTTGAGGGTATCATGGAATTTCAAAAGAAATTAAAAGATTCCATGAGATTATAAATAAATTCTATAAATTTTAAAGGGTTGAAAAAATTGTACACTTTTCGAGCGACTTTAGAGGATTTCAACAGAATTCAAGAGTTATTAATAGATTTCAGTGTATATTAATTAATTTTAAAAATTTCAAGGAACTTTTACGGTATTTATAAACTTGCAAGGGATTTCAAGGAATTTTACAATATTTGAGGGTTTCATAGGATTTCAAAAAAAATTTAAAGGTTTCATAAGATTATAAATAATTTCTATAGATTTCAAAGGGTTAAAAAAATTGTAGACTTTTCCAGCGATTTTAGAGTATTTCAACAGAATTCAAGGGTTTTTAATAGATTTCAGTGAATTTTAATAGCTTTTAAATATTACAAGGGATTTCAAAGCTTTTAGGATGTTTTAAAAGATTACAAGGGATTGATTTCAAGAGGCTTCATCAGATTTTATGGGATCTTGCACAATTTCAGAGGGGTACGAAGGTTTCATAATTTTTAGGGAATTTCGAAAGAGATTACAGATTTCAAGGTGTTTTACGGGATATTCAAAATATTTCAAGGAATTTTCACGGTATTTATAAACTTTCAAGGGATTTCAAGAAATTTCACAATATTTGAGTTATTCATAGAATCTCAAAAGAAATTAAAAGGTTCCATAAGATTATAAATAAATTCTATAGATTTTAAAGGGTTAAAAAAATTGTAGACTCTTCTAGCGACATTAGAGGATTTCATCAGAAATTAAGGGTTATTGATAGATTTCAGTGAATTTTAATGGATTTTAAATATTTTAAGGGATTTCAAAGCTTTTAGGATGTTTTGAAAGATTACAAGGAATTGCTTTCAAGGGGCTTTATCAGATTTTAAGGGATCTTACAGAATTTTAGAGGGGTTCAAAGGTTTCATAATTTTTTAAGGAATTTTGAAAGAAATTACAGATTTCAAGATGTTTTATGGGATGTTTAAAATATTTCAAGGAATTTTTACGGTATTCATAAACTTTCAAGGGATTTCAAAGAGTTTAAAAATATTTGAGGTATTCACAGAATTTCAAAAGAAATTGAAAGATTCTATAAGATTATAAATAAATTCTATAGATTTTAAGGGGTCAAAAAATTGTAGACTCTTCTAGCGACTTTAGAGGATTTCAACAGAATTTGAGGCTTAGTACAAGTTTTCAGCGAATTTCAATGAATTTTAAATATTTCAAGGGATTTGAAAGCTTTTAGGATATCTTAAAGGATTTCAAGGGATTGATTTCAAGGGGCATTATCAGATTTCATGGGATCTTACACAGTTTCAGAGGGATTCAAAGAATTCATAATTTTTTAGGGAATTTTGAAAGAGATGACAGATTTCAAGATGTTTTACGGGATATTTAAAATATTTTATGGAATTTTTCCTGTATTTATAAACTTTCAAGGGATTTCAGGAGCTTTACAATATTTGAGGTATTCATAGAATTTCAAAAGAAATTAGAAGATTCCACAAGATTATAAATAAATTCTATAGATTTCAAAGAGTTACAAAAAATATAGACTTTTCTAGTGACTTTAGAGGATTTCAACAAAATTTAAGGGTTATTAATAGATTTCAGTGAATTTTAATGAATTTTAAATATTTCAAGGGATTTCAAGGCTTTGGGAATATTTTAAAAGATTTCAAGGTATTTCAAGAGGCTTTATCATATTTTATGGGATTTTACAGGATTTCAGAGGATTTTAAAGATTTCCTAATTTTTTAAGGAATTTCGAAAGATATTACAGCTTTCAACTTGTATTATGGGATATTTAAAATATTTCAAGGGGTTCCAGCGGATTTCTAGAGAACTTTGGGCAATAAAATGAAATGAAAGGGACTTATAGGAATTACTAATAACTTCTACGGTTTTCAGATATTTCAGGGATTTCAAGGGATTTCATCATATTTAAGGGATTCATAGGATTTCAAAAGAAATGATAAGGTTTTAAGGGTTTTTAAATATTCCAAGGGATTTGAAAAGACTGATGAGTTTTTCAGGAATATCTAGAAGATCAGACATTTCAGAAGTTCTTAAAGGATTTTAAAGCTTTGATTGGATTTTGAAAGATTCGAAAAAATTTCACGTGATGTTATGGAAGATATATATTGTAATACCAGATTTAAAAAATAGTTAACTCCTCGACTTAATATACAAAAAATTGCATGACACTATTTTGCTACTATTTTTCAAAATTTATGCTATTATTGATATTATTTTGAATATCTCAAATAAGCCCGAGGTTCGCAATGATCATTTGTTAATATAATTTTGTTGAAAAATCAATGAATAATATCTAATGATACATTTTGATTTTTGATTACAGTAAATGTAATTGGCAATATAATTTAAAACCACTGAGAGAAAAAATTATTTCCATTTGCCTTTAAATGTTCACATTGAGAATTTGTTCACATAATTTTGATAAAATTATCAGTTAATGTCTAATGACAAATTTTTATTATTAATATCTCTCGCAACTTAATTCGGGGAGAAATAATAGAAAGAACTATTTCTTTCTGCCTATAAATCTCCACACTGGGCATCTGTTTATATAATTTGCTTATAAAATTAAGATGAAATATCAAGTGACAAATTTTCATCAAAAGACATAACTGGCAACATAATTTGAGGGGAATTAATAGAAAAAACAATTTCTTTGTGCTTTATTTGAAACTTTCCAAATTGAACGATTCTAATCTTCGTTTAAAACAGAACACTTTTTAGATTAGAATTGTGAAATTGAAATGTTTCTTATACTGGAATCTTTTAAAGTTGAATTATTTTACTTTAAATCGACTAAAATTTACAAAATGAAAACATTAAAATTGTAAGATTCAAAATTGAAAATTTGAAAATTCTAACGATTCCAAATTATAAAACAAAAAATCATTCAACTATATGTACTTTCAATTTGAAAGGGTTCAATTTTGAACAATTTCCAAACATACATATAATTTTGAACGCTTCAATTTTAAATCATTTGATTTTGAAACCTTTATTTAAAATTGGTCATTCAGAACGAACAATCAAATATTGCTCAATTTCAAAACATTAATTTATTGAAGCATTTCATTAGAAATTGTTTAAATTGAAACGTTTTCAATTTGTCAGTGTCGTCTAATTATGAATCTACGAATTTTATGAATTTTATTTGAATTACTATTTGGACTTTCGATATCAAACATTACAATTTTGAATGTTTGTTGTCCTTCAAAGTTTTTTAAAAATTTTAATAATTCATGCCTTTAAAACTGTATTTGAAAATGTTTTAATTTCAAAGTGAACAATTAGAAATTAGGACTAAAAAATAAAAATTCTGAAAAGTGATAGTTGGAGTGACTGGAAAGCTTTCTACTGAAATTTTCGAACATTCCGGAAAAAATCGCTCATTTGCCGGTTTCTTCCGGTCTCAAAAAATTTCCGGTCATTTCCTGGTTTCCTGACTTAACTGCTATCCTGAAATTTAAATAATTCAATTTTGAATGCATTCATTATCAAGGCAATCTTTAAAATATATTTTCACAGATTAATTTGGAAGGAGGCTTGAAAGATTGGAAAACTACTTAAAAAATACTCAATTTTTAATGCTTTTTCGGAATTTTTAATTTCTTAATATGTAGTGAAACAGTCAAATCTAAAATATGTTTCAGTATTAAATTAGTAACTTAGAATTTTTTCTTCAGATATTTTTAATTTTTATATTGTGTACCAAATTTGAAACTTCATTTCAGTTCTGTAAATTTGAAATAAACGTTTTTAGTTTTTAAGATATCTAATTTTAAAATATTCACCTTTGAACATTACCATCTTGGGTGTACAATTTTTAAGGTTTCAATTCGAATATGTCAAATTTTCATCGCTTCAAACATAAAACTCCTTATTTTGAAAAAAATATGATAATTTTTAATTTTTACGTTTTGAAAGCTGTAAATTTTGGTTATTAAAGGCTATAAATTTGATATTGTAACATTTTTCAGCATTTCAAATTTAAAAATTTACAACTTTAAACGCTCTAAATTTGAAAATCATCCACTTTTAAGTTGTAAAATTGATGATTTTTCAGTTTTAAATGCTTAGTAGTAAAATTATTTATTTTATATTCATTTATATCTTCCAAGTCTTTCAAAGTGTACAATATTTTAAGTATTTCTCGTTTACAGGTTATTTAACATTGAAGCCTTTAAAGTGGGATCTATTGAATTATTTAAAGTTTTTAATTTAAAATTGTTTAATTTCAAACGTTTATTCAAGCTGGAAAGGACGTTTTCAATTTTATATTCTACAATTTTGAACGATTTAAGTTTGAAAGTTATTGCTTATTGCGGATTATAGGAAATTACTATGAGAAAATCATTACATAAAACTCATATTTTACAGCTAAAACATAATTATTTCCAAACAATATAATCTTGAAAGACTTCAAAACAAAACCAAACCATTTTTAAGGTTTCGATATAAAATTATTCTATTTTGAATGCTTTCAATTCAAAGTTATTTAATATTAAATTATTCCAGTCTGAAATAATTTAATGTTGAAGATTTCAAGCTGGAAGGTGATTAAACTCCAATTATTAATTTGATTTTGTTGTAAAATTTCGAAGCTTTAAAACTGATCACAAAGAATTAAAAATATTATCAATTGAAAATTATTTTATTTTATACTTATGTGTTTTTAGGATTTAAATAATAAAAAGAACCAATTTAAAAAACAGGAATAAATAAGCGAAAGCCAACTTCATTTTGTGAACATAATTTAACAACTGCGTACACTTATAGATTATTATTATTAATTCCAGAGTAAATAAGAGGTAAATAATCATTTTTGATTGTAACAATTATATATTCTATATAATACTGTTTTTCATTCTGTTCTTCGTAGAAGTTTTCTTTAAAGAAGAAATTTTGTGGTACACACTTTTCAATTTAGAACTGCACACCTTAAAATCAGAACTGCACAAAGTGTGTCGAGATGCACGCAGTTTTAGGCCCTGATCATCAAGTTTCATCATCAGGAAATCTTTCGTTTTTGAAAATAATACTAATCTTTTTCTTAAAGTTAATTTATTTTGTAAAGGCATTCCTGAATTTAAACTATTATTGTAAGATATGTTAAATTAATACTTAAATTTCTTCCAAAATGACTTTCTAAGAATCTAGAGTGTGAAAACAACCCAGTTGCATTCTCTAGAAAGGTCGATCAAAAATTAATTGATGCCAAGGGAAACTCCGGAATATATACTTGCCTTAACATCTAGAATCTAGAGAATAGGAACGTGTTTAACACAATCTACACGTGACTATATAAACTTCATGTGCATACCTATAAGTCTTATGGAACAACATATTGATTTTTCCAGCCAAGAAAATTCTTCTGTATCAGAAGAAAAAGAATTTTAGTTTTAAAGAGTATTTTTCTTATAATTATAAATTGGGAAGAACCAATTTTGTCAATGAAAATTATCATTATTGTAAGTTAATATTACTGTAAAATATATGGGACATTCCAGCGATTTTTGTTTTCTAGCTAAAATCTTGCGCGACCATGTGAGCGATTCAGCAGGCGATTTTTTTCCTAATACATAGTAGGTGCCTAAACACCTCCAAAACCGAAGTATTAGACTTTTCGAATCAGAATTTCACGTGAATTTTTTTTCAATTCAATTTTTTCGTTAATTTTACTTTTATTTTCAAACCTGCGTGAAAAAGACAATTCATAACCGATTATAAAGTTGAATGTATGAATTTATTCGTTTTAGAGAGTAGTTTTAATTTATTCTTATTCATTTAATAATTTATCATGAAAGGTGTTGATTTTTCCTAACGCACTTCTATAACAGGGATAAAGATCCCGAAAAATGACAACTATATCATGGTCAATATTTTTTTCTACAATCAATAGTTTTCGAAAAAAATCAATTCTAATTTTAAAAAACAGTTGACTTTCGGTTTTTAAGGTTTTGTAGCCACGGGAAGGAACCCTAATGGTTCCGATTAGATGCCCGTCCGTCTTACAAAAAAGGGGAATTTCGGATAGGGAATGAGGGTAAGTGAGGGGAAGTAAGTGGAAAAGAAGGGAAGTGGGGGTAAGGATTGAGGGGAAATGAAGGGTAGGGGTTGAGGGAAAGCAATGGGAAATTATGGGAAGTGAGGCGTGAGGGATGAGGAGAATTGAGGGGAAATAGGAGAAGTAAGGGGAAATGTGAAGAAGGGTGGGAGAAAAAATAAGAAGGGCGGAAGGGGGAAAACTATGGGAA
Organism: Melikaiella ostensackeni; assembly: GCA_032362435.1. NCBI lineage: Eukaryota > Metazoa > Arthropoda > Insecta > Hymenoptera > Cynipidae > Melikaiella > Melikaiella ostensackeni. Next base: position 4,045 of record JAUMHM010084285.1, on the reverse strand, counting down.
GTGCGGGGAAGAGTTCGGGAGGGGGAAGATTTGAAGAACTTTAGAAACGACTAAAGGATGTTGGATAAAGGGCCTTGACCCCATATTTATTTTCGGAAGTAGATTGTAGGATAAATAGACAAAACTCACCAAGTATTCAGGATCTGATGAAATCCTGGAATCCATATAACGTAAAATACATCGCGTTTTTATGAAAAAGGAATGTTTTCATAGAAAATATTCATTTTCTGTAACGTTGAAATCAACACCGAGCAGACAAATCCCGAGAAAGAGATGGCAAGTGTCAAACACACTTGACTTCAGTCACATCTTATAAACACTACACCGACACTGAATGAAAAGACACTCTATATAGCATTTTTCCACAAACTAAACTTCACAATTATCAAGCGAATTTTGCGATTCAATGCGAAACAAAAGTGAAAGATACTTCCAGATTTTTTTAGAACTACGTGACGGAAGATGACAGATGCAGGAGCAAGAGAAACCGATTTAGCAGAGCGTTTACAAGGCGGTAGCGGCCACTTTTTGTACTAAAATGATAGAATCACAGATTACCCAGAGAATGGCGGTAGGTAATTTATCTTTTTCCTCAAAACTAATTATTGGAATATATAAATAAAAACTAATAATTTTTGTTATAAACATGCATCATGAAATTATGTTTTGCAGAAATACAAAGATAAAATACTATTTATAAAGTTATTTTCTCAGTTCACAACTCATTTGAAAATGTACAAATTCACCAAGTTTAGACAATTATTTATTGCTTACTTCTAAAGTCACTTTCCTTTATAAATAAATAAATTTACCAACCTTGTGAAATTATTCACTCATAAATACACAAGTCTTTGTTTTTAACGAAGAAATGAATAAATAAAGTTACCAAATTTGCGGAATTATTTCTTTTCAAATTTACAAGTCCATTTCTTATAAACAAATAAATTCCCTAAATTGTCAAATTATTCATTGCTAACTTCACAATTCAATTTCTTTTATGAATAAATAAATTGACCAAACTTGTGAAATTGTTCATTTATAAATACGCAAGGGTTTGTTCTCTATGAATAAATAGATAAATAAATTTACCAAGTTTGCGAAATTATTCATTTTGAAATTCACAAGTCCATTTCTTATAAAGAAATAAATTCCCTAAGTTGTCAGATTTTTTACTGCTAACTTCACAATTCACTTTTCTTTATAAATAAATAAATTTGCCAGCCTTGTGGAATTATTTATTTATAAACACACAAGTCTTTGTTCTTTATTGATAAATGGATAAATAAATTTACTCGATTTGCGAAATCATTCATTTCAAAATTCACAAGTCCATTCACTCATTTATAAAGGAAATAGGCTTGTGAATTTGGGAATAAATAATTTCGCAAAGTTGGTCAATCTGTTTATGTATTTATTAAGAACAAAGACTTGTATATTTATGAATGAATAACTTCATAAGGTTGATAATTTATTTATTTTAAAAGAAAGTGGCTTGCGAAGTTAGCAATAAATGATTGTCCAAACTTTGTAAAATTGTGCATTCATAAATGACTCGTGAACTCAGTAAATAACTTTATAAATAGTATTTTATCTTTGCATTTCTGCAAAAAACAATTTCAGGATGCATGTTCATGACGAAAATTGTTAGTTTTTATTTATATATTCTGATAATCAGTTTTGAGAAAAAAGATAAATTACCTACCGCCATTCTCTGGGTTATCTGCGATTTCATCATTTTAGTGCAAAAAGTGGCTGCTACCGCTTGTGAACACGCTGCTTGATCGGTTTTCCTTGCTTCTTCATCTGTCATTTTCCGTCGCGTAGTTTTCAAAAAATTTGGAAGTATTTTTCACTTTTGTTTCGTATTGTGTCGCGAAATTCGCTTCATAATTGTGAAGTTTAGTTTATGGAGGAATGCTATACAGAGCCTTTTTTTTATTTAGTGTGAATATTTCCTATCAACATATTCATTCTCTCATAAAAACGCGATGTATTTCACGTTATATGAATTCCAGAATTTCATCAGACCCCGAATACTTGGTGAGTTTTGTCTGTTTATCCTGCAGTCTACTTCCGAAAATAAATATGGGGCCAGGGCCGTGTTCATAATTGGGGGCAACCAAAAAAATGTCTAAGTTCCCTTCATCCAACGCCCTTAATAGGCTACAAAACCCTTTTTTGTAGGCGCCTGCCCCGTACTTTTAGTAATTTTTGGTTGTATTTTTTCGTGAAGAACACTTAGAAAACAATTCCAGATAATAATAAACAAGAATTTTTTATTTTATCTAAATAGAGTGTGCAAGTGTTAATAAATTTGTTTATTACATTATTAAATGTTACTCCTGAGACAAAATATGTTTCACCCCTTGTACACTTTAAAATTCTTAAAAGTGTCGTTAGTCGAAAATGTTTGGGCCTAAACATGCGTGTTTCTAATTGGCATAAGAGTGAAAAGTTGAATGTGTTTTGCTCTTCAGAAATTCTTTCATGGCCCCAATCGGGCTACAACCTGGCAGACCTAAATACGTCACGAAACGCACGCTCCGAACGGGGCCGGTTCTGGCGGACGAATCATCGATCGGGGCTCAACCTGGGGTCAACCTGGCGGCCCGATTACCGATCGGGGCGTGCGTTTCATGCCCAATCCGGGCCATATAAGGAATTTCTGCACAGTTTTTATACCAATTAGTGACATGCACATTCAGGCCAAAACATTCTCGATTGATGACAGCTTTGAGAATTTTAAAGTGTTTAAGGAGTGAAACATATTTTGTGTTATGAGCAACATTTGTCAATGTTTTGAAAGTATATTATTATATTAAAGAAACATCAATTGTCAAAGAAGCTCCAAAGTTATTTATTCATTAATTATTTGCAACAACCTGTTCGGCGAATTGTCTTTATTTTTAAAAAATTAGATTTATTAACACTTACGCATTCTATCGATTTAGATTAAATGAAAAATTCTTGTTTATTATTATCTGGAATTGTTTCCTAAACCTTGTATATGAAAAAATAGATAGAAGCACCAAAAGTCAACATTTTTTTCAAATCAAAATTGATTTTTTTTCGAAAACTATTGATTGTAGAGAAAAACGTTGAGTACAAGATAGTTGTGGTCTTTCAAGATACTTAAGCCTGTAATGAAATTTCATTATGAAAAATCAACACTTTTCTTGATAAATTAGATAAACTACAAGGAAATCTTTTTTATCGTAGAAACTAGTGTCATTCTTAAACTATTGACTACATCAAAAAATATTTCACAGAACAAATGTGTGATTTATTGAGATCTACATTTTTTGTGCACAATATTTTTCTCTGAAATGCATACTTTTTACGGTATATTTCATTTTTTGTTCAAAATCATAAAAAATAAGCATGATTATCATTTTTGGTCGATTTTTTCGAAAAATAATGATTTTACCAAAAAATATTGCATACCAAAAAATTATATTTTTACGGAATACGTAATGGTTCTGTAGAATATCTTTATATAAAGGCAATATTTTTTATATTGGTGCACAATATTTTTCTCTGAAATGCATACTTTCCATGGTATAGTTCATTTTTTGACCAAAATCATGAAAAATAAGCGTGATTTTCATTTTTGGTCGATTTTATCGAAAAATAATGATTTTACCAAAAAATATTGCACACCAAAAAATTACATTCATACAATACAATATTACATTCATACAATACATAATTGTTCTGTAGAATATCTTTATATAATAGTATATTGTGCGACAAGTTGAAAAAGCGAGAGATGTAAGACGAGAATGAAGTCACACGAGTTTTAAATCGTCACTTTTTCAACATGTGGGACACGATACTTTTTCTATAATTTATTTAAAAAGTGATAGTTTTTTTACATGTTTTTCGTTTAAAAAGGAGGCGATTTGTTGTCGATTGACACAGCAATAACAATGGCAATTGTCAAAACCATGGCAATAATATATCCGTAGCAGTAAGTTGGTAGCAATGTTTGGTCAGGAAGGTTAGGAGTGGTGGAATTAGATACAACGCAATAGTTGTGAGTTCA
>JAUMHM010084284.1:0-12539 GCA_032362435.1 Melikaiella ostensackeni | reverse complement strand
AAGAAAGAATGGTTGGAATGTGTGAATGAGACCCTGAAGAGAAGGAATATTCGAAGTCGTAGAAATACAAGAACGTGTATGAAACGATGCATGGATGTAACGGAAGCAAAAGAGATATGTAAGGATAGGGATGTATGAAGAGCAATTGTTTATACGAAGAAGAGTGGCGCCTGAAACGAAAGATTTTGGATACTAATGGCCCCGCGTGAAGACATTTTCTAAATGGATTGAAATAATTATTCACGTTATTATAATGACTTTGCGAAGCTCTTCACCTTGGTTGATTGCTAGAGAGATTAATCAAGCGACGTTGTGAGATTGATCTCAAACTATTCCTTCTCCTCTTGAACATCCCGTACCCAAATTTACCATACAATTCCTTAATCCCCAGCAGAAAAACGAGACCAGAACCGAGCAAGTTACGCTCACCCCGGAAGGGATTTGGCTTAATGATAAAATAATAATAATAATGTTCGAATTTCATTATTTTGATGCATCTCTATTATTTAGTTTCTTAAATTAATTTTGGAAAAAATATTAACGGGTTTTTCAATGATATTTGTTTACAATTTTTAGTCTTATAATACTAACGATAATTTCGAATTACTTTTTTTTGAAAAATCGTAATATCGAACTTTTAATTCAACATAATTTAACTTTTCACGATAGTAATTTGAATTTTGCAGATAGAAGAATAATTTTTTTTATTATGAAAGAGCAAATAAATAACTATCGATTGGTGCAAAAAAATAGAAATCGATTTTTTGGTCGTTAGGTCCCTTTCTTTGCGGGTGGTTAGCTTTATAGCTATATGAATACAGGACCTACACTAAAAAAATGATTCTTTCATTCAATGAAGATTTCCTTCAATCGAAGAAAAACATTCATTGGCTCAAAGGTAAAGAAATTTCTTTGCTTCAAAGAAATGGCTGTTTGTTGCAATGAACATTGTTCTTCACCTGGAAATAATTTTCTTCATTTTAAGTTATTTTTGATTAAAAGAAAAGAGATTATTTTAAAAGAACGGTCTCTTTAATTCAAGACAAATATTTTTCTGAGTAATATTTTTAACGTGAATAAATTGAGGTGAAATGGATCAAGCGTGTAAATAATTTTAACTTTCCCCCTATAAAGCAATATAACTTGCAAAAACGTTATGTTGGTGGAGGTGACGTAGCCCTTTCAGAAGTTTCACAATAGTACCTTTTTATTGTATCCTAGAATTTGAAAGTGTTACACAAATACGTTATTTTATTAAACTTCATTCTATTTATTACGCTTCCCACGTCAATAACCTTCCCGAGAGTAATATATAGAGCCTAAATAAATAAATATATTTTTTATTAAGAAATGAATAGTTTTCCACTATCTAATTAGAAGACAGTTCGACTAATCGAATTAATAATTTTTGTCTTATCTTGAGCGTTTCACTTTTTTCTAATTGAATTAGCAGAATTTCACTGGTTATTTGTGAAATTTTACTAATATTGAAAATTAAAAAGCTCGAATATTAAAAAAGAGGTATATTTAAAATAAAAACGTTATGAATAATTTATTTCCTGATTAGCAAGTCTTAAATACACAAAAACGATAAATATGATTAATTCTGAATCAAAGATTGTCATAGTATTAAGCAACTAGTTACTCAAATAATGTGCAATAAGAATAAAGAGTACATTTTCTAATATTAGTTTACAATTAGTAAATATGTTACCGTTAATGTCAGAATTCACTAGAAGGTATTTTTAACAAGTTAAAACTAATTTCACTAAATTCGAGTATTAACGGTAACAAATATAGCAAATGAATTGGATGCTCCGAAGATGCCAGGATTAATTTTTTTTGTTTATTTGACAATGCAATTTGTAACTGAAAATTTTTGTTTAAAAACAGTGATATCAATCGCAGGAAAATATAATCTTTGTTCTAGCTTCGTGTTTGCCAATAACTTAGTACTTACTTTTATGTAAACGAAGAGTAAGCGAAAAAAGTGATGAATACATTTTTGATAAAATTCAGATGATCATTATCATAAAAAAGACATTTTGCTGTAACCCACTTGGCATTTGTATTGTAAATATTTTTCACATGACTATGATGATGCAATTTTTTACTTGGTGGAGTAAATATGCGGCGCTTATCAAATGTAATCATTCTCCAATTCTGCTTGGGCCTACCATGCAACAACAAGGGGTAGCATACTGAGACGAGCCATTCCAAACTAGTTCTGGAGTATATTTTGAACGGATGAGAAGGATGTCTCGATGAGCAATCGTCTGGTGGGTGACTACTCTCCTGGATGTACATCTCTACTCGGAATTTCTGCCGAACTTCGTCAAAAGATTGGACCAGATGACATTACAATATGCGACTCAGATAAAAACACTCTGTAAGGAGTATTTGGAGGGTCCACAATTAATGAGCAAATTTACTCGCGCAAAACATCTGAGACAGACTGTATTCAAACAAATGGAAGAATTAGGTCTTCAGTTTCAGGATCATATTCAAGAGATCTTGCCAATTAGGATTCGAAAACGACCAAGCCGATTAACACTGTTCACCGTGTTGATAGGAGAAATCTTACGTCCCATAACAGGATTGATGACCGATGCCCAGCGTCAGCAAATTGATGAGGAAATTCAGCATATAAATGCCAATCAATGAAATTTAACTCACCTCCTAGGACAACAAACTCACATCGTTAGAGCAGAAATAGAGAAGCTTCACGCCCATGCGAAAGCTAATGATAAACAAATACAACAGGATCTTCAATTTTTGGGTGACAAGGTCAATATGATCAACGCAATTAGCACCCAGATAGAATACCACCAGATGCTGATAAAGACCCTAAGTTCGATGGAAACTGCTTTAGATAACTACATTCGATCTGCGAACCAACTATTGAACGCCATTCATTCAGCTCGGCAAGAAAAATTACAAACTGTGCTACTTACATCTGAACAGTTGAAGCCGATTCTAAGAGACATACAGGACGATGCTCCCAGTGTCATCTTTCCGCTACCTGGACCATCAATTAGACTGGACAGTCTCATCCAGGTTGCTACTACCACAATATCAACCAGTGGTGGGAAATTGAAAATCACTCTAAATATTCCACTTTTAGACAAAAACGAATACACATTGTACCAAATTCATCCCGTACCGGTACTCCAATCCGTTCTGGGAAACGGAACTGGAAGAGCCTATATCCAGCCTAGGACCGAGTACATCGCATCAGAAGAAACCAAAAGGACCTACCTGCTATTAACGAAGGAAGATTTTGAAAACTGGTTGGACCTAAAAAATTACTTCCCGTGCAAGGGATTACAACCCACCTACGAATCTGCTTTCCACAAAATTTGTGAGAGCGAATTATTGTTGCAGCCATCACTTGAAGTCATGCGAACTTCCAATTTTCATTATACCCTTACACAGGGCCCTATAAGAAAATAATCAAGACCTTAGGAGGATGGATTCATGCTCTATCTGACGTTACTACGGCTGAAATAGTTTGTCAAGGACATCAACCAGAATCCATCAAGCTTCAAGGATCAGGATTGCTACGAGTGCTGCTAGGGTGCATAGTACGAATGGAATCTCTAATTCTACTCGGCATTCATATTCAAAACGATCCAACGGAATTCACTTACGAAGCTCCGTTACATTTGGAACTGCGAAAGATATCACCTACACTAAAATAACATCAACAAAAATTAACGTACTTACTAAAACCTGGAAATTTGAAAAGAAAACAAAACCTGGGCTTGAGAGCTGACCAACCCTTAGATGAAATTGGAAAACAATTGATTACCCTCTAAGACAATGTATGTATGCTAGGTAAAACCCACTGTTGAGTTAACAACCCACAGTGTGGGTTGTTACGATCCCCGTTGGAATTGAAATAATAATTTCAATTTTCTTTCATCAACTCGTAACTTGAGCATCCAGTGACACTTTGGATGCTCGGAATAAAATGCTGAGCAGGTAAGTGAAGGACTAATCCTTACTATATATATTAATCATGTTCAAACTCCAAGCGTAGGTTGCTCGTGAAAAATCTACAACTAAAAAATGAATTTTTAGCAAAATAATTGAACTTTCAAACAAATAGTTATATTTTCAATTGAAAAAGAACAGTTTATGATGGAAAACATCCATGTTCAGCTAAAAATAGAATAATAAGGTTTTCATTCAGAAACATTAATTTTCAACCAAAAAATAAGATTTTTAACCAAAAATGTAATAGTACATTTTTTAACCAAAAATAGTTCAAACTTCATATTGGATTCTATTCACTTAATTCGCATTCAAGTGGAAGATTGAGAAAAAGACCAATACTCATCAAAATACATAATTTTTCAATTAAGAAAGATAAATTTTCAAGCAAAAATGGAATAGATAAATTTTCACTTAAAATAATTAATTTTCATCAAGAAGAAAAACAAATTTTCAACGAAGTGGTTCAATTTTCAACTAAAGAGATGAATTTCCAACTGAAATCATTAATCTTTAACTAGAAAAATTTATTTTTCACAAAGTAGTTCAACTTTCAACCAAGTAGGTGAATTTTCAATCAAAAAAGATGAATTCTCAAAGGAAAATATAGTAGTTGATATTTTAACCAAAAAATATTTTGATTTGAAATGAAAACAGTTGAAGTAAACCAAAAAAGACGAATTTTCGACAAAATAGTTGAATTTTTATCAAAAAAAGATTATTTTTCGACCAAACAGTTGCATTTTCAAGTAAAAAAGATGAGATTTCTACCAAGAGAAATAAATTTCAATACGAAAAAGACGAATTTTCAACGAAAGAGCTGAATATTTACAAACAAGAAAGATTTTCCAGTCAAGAGAGAAAACAAATTTCAACCAAATTGGCGAATTTTCAAGTTAATAAGTCGAATTTTTCTACAAAACAGATGATTTTTCAACGAAAAGAATGACTTTTTATTATAATTGTTGAAATTTGAAAAAAATAATTAAATTTTCAACCAAAGAAAATAAATCCGTTCTTAAATTAATAACTATAAATATCCTGCATTCCCTGACTAATTTAAAGAGCGAAATTTGAATAAAAATTAGTTAAATAATAAATAATTCACTCAGTGACTAACTTTTTGCTTTTCAATGAAATATTTTTAGCTAACCCAGATATATAGAGAACGCGTTTCGACAGTGAAAAGTATTATTCACATAAAAAAGTCAGAATGATTTTAAATATGGTATTACAAAGGATGTAGGACACTTCCCTTTTTAAATATTTCAAAACTGTCGGCTCAAAAGTTGTGAATCTTACTTTTTGACCAGCTTTCAGCTTGAAACTTTCAACATTAAATTATTTCAAATTGGAATCGTTCAAAATTGAACAACTGTGAATTGTAAGCGTGTATCGAAATATTGAAAGTGGTTTGGTTACATTTTAAAATTTTATCGTTTGAAAATAATTAAAAACAATGCTCGGTTAAATAATTGATTTTAATTCATGAAATTTCAGTATTACGTTTTTAAAACTGAAAATTAATCAGCCGGTCCTAGCTAGGCCGGTCGGGGGCGTCTCAGACAAGACCCCACACACACACACACACACACACACACACACACACACACACACACACACACACACACACACACACACACCTTTGATAGATTAATAAAAAGAACGAAGATATCAAAAGGCCTAAAAGAAATATTTATTTTTCTTAAGTATGTTCAAATTTGATAATTTTAATGCATCTCGGTTATTTAATCTCTTATATTCCTTTCGGCATAAATATTAACCAATTTTTCAATGATATTTGTTTACAATTTTTAGTTTGATAATATTACCAATAATTTCGAATTACTTTTTTTGAAGAATCTTAATATCGAACTTCTAATTCAACATAATTTTATTTTCAACGATAAAAATTTGAATTTTGTAGATAAAAGAATAATTTTTCTCATTAAGAAAGCACATATAAATAATTATCGGTTGGTCAAAAAAACTCAAAATTGATTTGTTGGGCGTTAGAAAGTCCGTGACATGCTTACACCAGGCAAGACTCCCCAGGACAAGGCTCCCCATTGCAGGCCCCCCCCAGGACATCACCGCCAACAAAAAAAAAGAATCCCCAAGTCATGTCTTCCCACTTGCTTAAGGTATCCCTGGACATCCCTTCCCAGAAAAAAAAGACCCCCCACGACAAGTCTTCCCAAGAACAGAATTCGGGTTCATGTCATCTTCCGCAACACTCCCCAGAGTATAAAAATAACCCTGGGTTCAGGCAATATTAGGCATCTCTTCACACAGGGTGGCAGTTTGGGACATCAATCCTCGAAGTGAAAAAAACACGAATTAGCTGCCTGGCAATACCGGGCATCCCTTCCCACAGGGTGGCGATTTGGGACATCACTCCCCAAAGTGGAAAAAACATGAATTAGCTGCCTGACAATATCAAACATCCCTGCCCACAGGGTGGCAGTTTGGGACATCACTCCCCAAAGTGAAAAAAGCACAAATTAGCTGCCTGGATATATGGGGCATCTCTTTTCACATGGTGACAGTTTGGAACACCACTCCCCAAAGTGAAAAAAAAACACGAATTAGCAACCTGTCAATATCGAGCATCCCTTCCGAAAGGGTGGTAATTTGGGAAATCACTCCCAAAAGTGAAAAAAACACGAATTAGCTACCTGGCAATATCGGGCATCCCTTCCCAAATTGCCATCCTGTTGAAAGACATTCCCGATATTGCCAGGCAGCTAATTAGCGTTTTTCTCAATTTGGGGAGTGATGTCCCAAATTGACACCCTGTGGGAAGGGATGCTCGATATTGCCAGGCAGCTAATTAGTGTTTTTTTCACCTCGGGGAGTGTGTCCCAAATTGCCACCATGTGGGAAGGGATGCCCGATATTGACAGGTAGCTAATTAGCGTTTTTATCAATTTGGGGAGTGATGTCCCAAATTGACACCCTGTGGGAAGGGATGCCCGATATTACCGAGCAGCTAATTCGTGCTTTTTTCACTTTAGGGAGTGATGTCCCGAAATGCCACCCTGTGGGAAGGGATGCCCAATATTGCCAGGCAGCTAATTCATGTTTTTTTTTACTTTGGGGAGTGATGACCCAAACTGCTACCCTGTGGGGATGGATTCACGATATTGCCAGGCATCTAATTCGTGTTTTTTTTCACTTTGGGGATTGATGTCTCAAACTGCCACCTTTGTAAGAAGGGATGCCCGATATTGCCAGGCAGCTAATTAGTGTTTTTTCACCTCGGAGAGTGTGTCCCAAATTGGCACCATGTGGGAAGGGATGCCCGATATTGCCAGGCAGCTAATTCGTGTATTTTTCACTTTGGGAAGTGATGTCCCAAACTCTCACCCTATGGGAAGGGATGCCCGATATTGACAGGCAGCTAATTCGTGTTTTTTTTTCACTTTGGGGAGTGATGTCTCAAACTGCCACCTTGTGGGAAGGGATGCCCGATTTTGCCATTCAGCTAATTCGTGTTTTCTTTGACTTTGGGGAGTGATGTCCCAAATTGCCACCCTGCGGGAAGAGATGTCCGATATTGCCAGGCAGCTAATTCGTGTTTATTTTCACTTTGGGGAGTGATGTCCCAAATGGCCATCCCGTGGGAAGGGATGCCTGATATTGCTTGAACCCGTAGATATTTTTATACTTTGGGGACTGGTGCGCAAGATGACATGAACCCGAATTCTCTTGTTGTAAAGACTTGTCCTGGGAAGTCTTTTCTTCCTGCAGAGGGATGTCCTGGGATGCCTTAAGTGAGTGGGAAGACATGACTTAGGGGGTCTTTTTTGTGGGAGGTGATGCCCTGGGTGCACGTGGCTTGGGAAGCCTTGTCTTGGGGAGGCTTGTCTGGTGTAGGCTTGTCCCGACCCCGGCGTTAGGTTCCTTTCTTCGCGTACGGTTACATATATTAAAAAGGTAATGTTTCGAGTTTCAGTCGTGTGCAAAACTAGGAATCTTGTCGACGTTTCGTGAACATTCAAGTTAGCAGTAGCCTTGAAGAAGTGAACTGCAATGTTCACGAAACGTCGGCAAGATTCGTTGTTTTGCACACGTTTGAAATCCGAAACATTACCTTTTTTACTATAATAAATCATCGTGAAAGCATTAAATCGGTTACATATATTATTGTTGAAATATATTTGAAATAGGTACATCTTCGATAACGTATATGACACATTCCATGGTCAAATTGTTAACAAAATTGATATAGCTTTGAAAAAATTTCAAAAAGTCGACTTTTTTCTATTTAAAATAATTTTGAAGTCATTTAGGCAGAACAAAAAATATTTTGATGTTATTATCGCTATACGTAGACACAACCTACTTTTTACGTGAATAATAAAATAAAGTTGAAGAGATTAATTGTGTAAATAATCCATTTTTTTCAGTTTTGATGCAATAGCTTATAAAAACTATAAGTACAGACACAAATATAGATACAACAGAAAACATTTTTACACAATTCAGATACCAAAAATTCATTTTATCGAAAATAAAAAGCAATATGTCACTTTTAGATATTTTTATGTGATTCAAAGTAAACAAAAATGATTTTAAAGCCAACCTATTATTGTGCAAACATATTGAAAGTACATTTCCGGTAATGTATGTCACACATTTCAATTTCAAATAGTCGAGAAAATTGATGTTACTTTAAGAAAATATCGAAAAAGTCGATTTTCGATAATTTAAAAAAATTTCAAGGTCGTTTAGGCGGAGTAAAAGATATTTTAATGGCATTATAGCTATATAAAGGCACGACCTACACTAAAAAAAAGATTTCTGGATTCAAAGAAATTTTCCTTAATCTAAGAAATATATTCATTGGCTCTCAGTGAAAGAAATTCCTTTGCTTAAAAAAAGTGGTTTTTTGTTGCAATGGAAATTTTTCTCCAATTTGAAATGATTTTCTCCATTTTGAAGTTATTTTTGGTTGAATGAAAGAAAATCATTTTAAAAGAATGGTCTCTTTAATTCAAGACCAATATTTTTCTGAGTGCTATTTTTGACGTGAATAAATGAAGGTACGATAGTATAAGCGTGTAAATAATTCTATCTTTTCCGCTATGAAACAATATAACTTGCAGGTACGTTATGTTTGTGGAGGTGGCGTAGCCTTTTTGAAAGTTTCACAATATTACCTTCTTATTGTTCCAATGAATTTGAAAATGTTACACAAAGACGTTCTTTTATTGAACTTTATTCTGTGTATCGCGCTTTCTATGTCTATAACCTTGTTTTGAGTAATACATACAGCCTAAATAAATTGATAAATTTTTTACAAAGAAATGAATAGTTTACCACTATCGAATTAGTAGACAATTCGACTAATCGAATTAGTAATTTTCGACTAAATTTTAGCGCTTCACTTTTCCCTAATTGAATTAGCAGAATTTCACTAGTTATTTGTGAAATTTTACTAATATTGAGAATTAGAGAGGTCGAATATTAAGAAAGAGGTAGCAGTTGAAAATCTCCTTAGATTACACAAAAATATACTTATTTTTCAGAATACTGCATTGAGAAAACTGTTTTGCTGTTTTTATATAAGCTAGCAACCAATGTTGAGCAGTTATACAAAAACCAGATATGATATTTTCTGTGCAAACCTATATATAAATTTCTCACGAACAAAATAAAAAAGTTTCAATTATATTTGTTATTCAAACGTTATGAATGATTTATTTCCTGATCAGCAAGTCTCAAATACACAAGAACTATAAATATGATTAATTCTGAATCAATTATTTTTATAATATTAAGCAACAAGTTATTCAAATAATGAGCAGGAAGAAGGAAAAGTACACTTCATAATATTAGTTTACAATTAGTAAATATGTTACCGCTCATACCTGAATTTTCTAAAAAATATTTTCAATAAGTTGAAACTAGTTTCACTTAATTCGAGTATTAACTGTATCGAATATAGCAAATAAATTGGATGCACCAAGGATGTCAGGATTAATTATTTTCGTTTATTTGACAATGAAATTTGTAACTGAAAATTTTTGTTTAAAAATAGTGATGTCCATTCCAGGAAAATATAATCTTTGTTTGAGCATCGTGGTTGCCTATAATTTATTACATAATTTTATGTGAACGAAGAGTGAGCGAAAAAAGTGATAAATCAATTTTCTGACAAAATTTAAATAATCATTATCATGAAAAAGACATTTTGCTGTAACCCACTAGGCATTTGTATTGTAAATATTTTTCACATGACTATGATGATGCATATTTTCTTATTGGTTGAGTGAATATGCGGTGCTAGTCAAATGTAATCATTTCTGCCACATTTTACGATCTCCTAAAAAAGGAGGGGTACATTTTGTACATATAAAGCGAGAGAGCTAAAAGAATATTCAGTCATTCAGTTATCTAAGAGATTTATAACATTAACAGCTATGCGTTTTTTTCTAATTTTTGTCTTTCTCTGCTATTCTGTTTACAGAAGTGAATGTAAGAATAAACCACAAGAACCAAAAACAACAGGTCTAAATAGAGACGATGCTCTGAGTAAGTCCAACAACATTTGATTCAATTCATAACATTTATTACTTCGAAAAACTATCCCTATACTAAAGCCACAGCAATACTCGTATGATAAACTTACTCAAATTGAATTTCACCATTTTACTCAAAAACGCGTAACTTTGCTAATAATAATGAAATTAAATTTCACTTTCAAGGGCGAGCTTAAATAAGACTCTTATTTGGACGCATAATAAAATGATTTCTATATTTTTTGTGGAAACAAATATTCAAAAGAGTTTGCAACAGTTTCCTATAAATTCAAGGTGAAAACATTTTACAGTTTATATTTTCTTCTTCTAGGAAGTTCTTGAATTTCATGCAAAGGTTCACGTAAGTCCAAACAGTTTTTTTAAGCTGAAAAATTAAGGGCACATTGATTCAAACATTTTTGAGCTTTCATTTCCGCTAAAAAAACCATTATTTTCAGTAAAATAGGAGCAGTGTAAAGAAGACTCAATATCCAATTTTATGGACCTGTCGAGTGGCAGTTGTTATACTTTTTATTGAAAGTAATAAGTTAGTCATGACCCATGATTTAGCTCGACTTTCAACCATCTACTTAAATTTTCAACCAAAAAGATGAATTTTCAACTAAGAAATTCAATTTTCTATTCAAGAAAAAAAAGATTTCCAACCTACCACTTGAATTTTCAAATAAATAATTGAATTTTCTTCTAAAAAAGTTCAACTTTCAACTAAAAGGGATAAGTTTTCAACAAAATAGTTCAATTTTCAACAAAAGAAATGAATTTTCAACTCAAATGATGAATTTTCAACTAAAAAAAAAATAATTTTTTTGAATGTGGTTCAACTTTCAACAAAGTAATTGAATTTTCAAGCAGAAAATATGAATTCTCAACGAAAAATGTAATAACTTATATTCCAACCAAAAAAGATGAATTTTCAAACTAAAAAGACAAATTTCAAGAAAGAGTTGAATTTTCAGGCAAGAAAGATTTTTCTGTCAATGAAGAAAAAAAAATTTCAACTAAATTTTCGAATTTTCAAGCAAAAAAAAAAATTAATTTTTGACAATAAAGTTAAAGTTTCAACGAAACAGTAGACTTTTCAACCAAGAATAACTAACCTTCGAATAAAAATAGACGAATATTTAGCCAGGAATTTTCAACCAACAAGACTAGGTTTCACTGGTTTTTTTGGAAGATGTCGTTTTTGATTGACTTAAATATCGAAATTGCTTTTAGAAACTTTTCATATTGGCAATAGGGTTTTATGATCATGTGAAATAACATGCAGTAAACTATAAAAGTATGAGTTTGGCAAAGGTTTCAGCTTCGGATAGCCCTCTTCAGTGCCAGATTATAAAACTTACGTTCAACGTGCGGTTTCTTTCTCTCCACCACTTCCTCTCTCCTTATGTGTTTTATCCTCTCGCTGTAGAAGGTCAAGTGAATTTGAGCTGTTGATCAGTAATGCAGTAAGCACAATTTTCACTGACACTTTACACAGCACCAATCACACAACTGTTTAATTTGAAAGGAATTTAAAGTTGAGAGTACAGCCGAGTGAAAAATTTTCAAAAAGGGAATTTCTTTTTATTTCAGAAGGTTAATTCTTGACGAAAATCGAGTGCAGAAACACATCCGCTCTGTATTCGAGCACGTCGACAACTGAAAAAAACACATTATCAGAAGTCCTATGGTTTAACGACTTTCGAAATTCGAAAAAAATCGAACGAGAGATACTTTAACTTTTTTTAGAGGGTCGTGCGACTGTCCTCGCACGTCCTGATATTCGAGCCACTTGAGAACACGTGGGTCAGTGGCCAACTTGTTCCCAAATTTTTTATCTCTTCATGGCAGGGTAGTATATTTTTGATAGTTTTTCCACGTCGGTTCTCAAATTGACCGAATGATCATTACTAGCTATGTGACACATTTCAAGCAGCAGACGTTTACGATAGTGGCCCTCATTCGCTAGAATTTTGGCGTTTTCAAAATCGAAAAAGTGATTTTCCTGTATAC